>PITA01016782.1:30885-45541 GCA_004023965.1 Spilogale gracilis
CCAGTCAGGAGACCTAGGGATGAATCTCTCTTTTGGATCAATTTCCCTAGTGGCTCTGTATTAGGAAACAAACAAACAAAAAGTGTTTGATAATTTACTGTGTCATGATATGTCGTATGCATGACAGGTGGATAATTCTTATGTACAGTGGAGGAAACTGAAAGCAAACATGGTCTTTTAGATAGAAAGTTACAGACCCAACATCTGAAACTTGGGCTGACTGTTTTAGGTCCTATTTTATTTTATTTTATTTTATTTTATTTTATTTTATTTTATTTTATTATTTTTTTAAAGAATTTATTTATTTATTTGACAGAGAGAGATGCAGCCAGAGAGGGAACACAAGCAGGGGGAGTAGGAGAGGGAGAAGCAGGCCTCCCACCCAGCAGGGAGCCCGATGTGGGGCTTGATCCGGGACCCCGGGATCATGACCTGAACCCAAGGCAGACGCCCAACAACTGAGCCACCCAGGCACCCCCAAATTTTATTTTTAAGTAAGAATTGTGTATATATAAGTAGTACCACACTATGTTTTTATATACATAGTGAAATGATTACCATAGTCAACCTAATTAGTACATCTCCTCACAGAGTATTTTTGGTGTGCGTGGTAAGAGCACCTGAGATCTATTCTCAGCAAATTTCCAGTATATGACATAGTATTATTAATCATAGTCACCTTGCTGTACATTAGGTCTCTAGAACTTACTTGTTTTCGCTAACTGCAACTCTCCAGTTTCCCTCACCTCCTCTGCCCCACCCTCTGACAACTTCTATTCTACTCTCTGCTTCATGAATCCAACTTTTTTAGATTCTACATATAAGTAAGATCATACAGAATTTTTTTTTATGTGTTTGGCTTATTTCACTTAGCATAAAGTCCTCCAGGTTCATCCATTTGTCGCAAATGGCAGATTTCCTCCTTTCTTAAGGTTGGTCAATATTCCTATATGTACTTATAACAATCACTTTATCTACTTGTCTGTCAACCCACACTTAGGTTATTTCTACATCTTGGCTATTGTAAATCATGCTGCAATGAACATGGGAGTGCAGATTGCCCTTCACGGTACTGATTTCATCTCCTTTGTATGTATAACCAGAAGAGGCATCACTGTATCATATTCCACTTTTCATTTTTTAAAAGATTTTATCTATGTATTTGAGAGAGAGAGAGAGAGCGCGCAAGCAGGGGGCCAGAGATGGACAAGCAGACCCCCGCTGAGCACAGAGCCCAAAGCAGGGCTCAATCCCATGACCCTAAAGTCATGACACAAACCAAAATCAAGACTCCAAAGCTCAACTGACTGAGCCACTCAAGGGCACCTCCACTTTAAATTTTTTTTAAAGATTTATTTACTTTATTTATTTGGAGAGAGAGAGCATGAACAGGAGAAAGGGCAGAGGAGGAGAATCTTTCAAGCATGTTCCCCACTGAGAAGAGCCCAACATGGGGTTCAATCCCACAACCCATGAGACCATGACCTGAGCTGAAATCAAGAGTCAGACATTTAACCAACTGAGCCACCATTGAGGAGCCTCCGTACTGTTTTCCATAATGGCTGTAGCTATTCACATTCCCACCAAAATGGTGTACAACGTTTCCCTTTTCTCTACATCCTCACAAAATTCATTTTTGTCTTTTTGATAACAGCCATCCTAACCAAAACTCATCGTAGTTTTGATGAGCCTTTCTCCAATGATTAGTGACATTGAGCACCTTTTCTGTTTGCCTTTTGGCCCTTTGTATGTCTTCTTTGTATAATGTGTACTTGGTCGTAGGGTCCGTGTTTAAAGAAACGAGGCTGATACAAAAGTGAAGGTTAAGCAAAGCTTTATTTCACGCCAAGCATCGGGAATTATACTGGCCTGTACCAGGGTCGCCTCTCAAGGGAGAAACACTGCTGCTAATTTCTCAAGCTAGCTTTTATAGGGTGCCCCCCAAATCACAAGCTGACCAGGGTCATGTAGTTGCCTGAGTTAATTTGCACTTCTATTGCCCTGGAACCCAGCGGTTGAGGGCATTTGGGCGTTCCCACCTGACCCCAAGTACTAGTAATGAGCTGCCCATTCTCAGTTTGCATCTCAATACCTTCTGGGAGGAGAGGTTAATGGGGTTAACTGATTGGGTGTCTCCCCTAACCTGGCTCACCTTTGTTTTCCAGGGGCCCTTTGCCCATATCTCCTGGAGCTGTTTTCCTGAGTAACCAAGATGGCGGCTTGGACTTCTACATAGGTCCTTACACTTAGGTCCTTTGCTCACTTGAAATCTGGGTTTTGTATGAGTGACCTCTGGGTGAGTTCTTTATGTATTTTTTATATTAACCCCTTATGAGAGACATGGTTTGCAAATATTTTCTCCCAATCTGTAGGTCACCTTTTCATTTTGTTGACTGCTTCCTTTGATGCACAGAAGCTCTTTAGTTTGGTGCAGTCTGGCTGGTTTACTGCTGCTTGGCTGCCCGCGCCAGTCTGAGCTCAGTCTGTGCTCTCCCCCGTGGGTGATGCTGCGCTGCTGGCTTTCAATGATGGGAAAATTTGTCACATGTCTGCCACTTTCACAATAACTTGACCAATCATTCATTGTTCATCACTCCTTTTGGGGAATTGATGGAGTTGTACAACAGTAGTGATGCCTCCTGGGTGACCTAGTCATGACACTAGGCAGCAAGGCAGTCAAGAGAAAATGCTTTCACCAAGCTAGCACATATTTATGACCTACTGTGTGCTGAGTACGATGCTAAGGCCTCAGCACATAACATCATGCCCTTCCTGGGTTCCCAGGTTTGTGAGAAGCCAAGGCAAACACCCATCAAATATCCAACAACACAAGACTCTAATCAGAAGCTAACTTTGACTTTGAACTCTATTAAGAGCTTGGAATCAGGAGTCTGAGAGGCATGCAACTCTTGGTCTCAGGGTCTGACTTCCAGCCCCATATTTGCTATAGAGATTATTAAAATATAAACAAATTAACAACAAAAAGATCTTGGCATCATACAGAGCTGGGTTCAAAACTGGGTTCTGTTACCCAAGGTCTGTTGTGATTTTGAGCCATGCCCTGACCACTCTGAACCTGTGACATGGAGGTAGGAGCAATCTACTCAGTGATGAGGGCTGATACCAACTGCTCCCACACTGGGCCAAGACACGGGGGTGGGGTTTCAGGAACACTCAGAGAAGCACTACAGCCCCATGGTTAAGAATAGGTTATGTAGCATATCAAACAGTGTTAACTGTTCCATCCTAGCTGCATGACCCTAGGCAAGTCACTCAACTTCTCAGAACACCGTATCTTGTAATAAAAGGCAGTGACAGGAAGCTTCCTGAAGCAGGTGGGGCTTGTGTAAGACCACAGGAGAGGAAGCCAGGCAGGGAAGAGGAGCAGCAAATCTCTACGGACAGGCTGCACATGGGCACACATGGGACCAACGGCCAGACTAACAAAGAGAATCCCGGGGATGCTAGCAGCCTCCCCACGGCCTGGTATGGGCCTCCCATTGCAGCACCTCCTCCTCCAGAGACAGGGACAGAGGCCCCGAGGCACCACGCTTCCGGACCCCAAGTATGAATTTCCGGTCCCAGGGTGCGCCACAAAGTGTACGCCCCATGGGAGGCTGTGATTGGCTTACCGTCCAACACTGAGCTCTCCTATTGGGTAGAGCCTTGCGCCGACAGCCTCACCGCTGCACCGTGACTCAGTCCGGTGAGGTGGGGCAGTGGGGTGTCCCAGCGGATGGGTCTGTCCCCATACACAGCCGGCAGAGAGTTACTGCCAACAACTTTCCGCACTGCGACAGTGAGTTCACAGGTTGAGCAGGTGCATGTACCTGACTTAATATGCCACCTCTTCAGGGTCATTTGATCCACAGATGGATTTGAGCCCATTCTTCATGTGCATATTTATGAGGCATTGGCCAGGTGGTATTGTCCATGGCCCTGGAACGGCACTTGTTTACCCACCGTAGGACCGAGATGGGGAAATTACTTCCTTTGCTCATCAATTAGAAGCCTAGCGAGGACTCCACTGATGGATGCCGTGACCTAAGCACCAGGAAGAACGTCAGTATGATGCGGATGAAACCTGTGTCTAAAAAGAGTGTCTGCTTCCTTGGAAAGAGAAAGAGATATTTGCAGAAATATATTACAAAGTGGAAAGGATCTGTGCCTCAAAAGCAATGAAGACGGTGCTCTGGGGCTCAGCTTGGAAGGCTTCATGGGGTAACATTAGAACTCTGGAGCAAGGAGGAAGGAGCAGATGGCTCCTTAGGATAATGCTACTCTGGCCATCACTGAATGTTGGGGACGTGCACCCGCGCGCTCTCTCGCTCTCAGCGGGAGCAGGGGAATATAATTGTTAGAATCACAGGTCTTGGAGTCAGTCCCCTCGGTCTTAAATTCCCCTTCTTTAGTCTCCTCACTCTATGACCTTCCCCCGCCTACTTCCCAGGGTTTTAAGGTTTGAATGAGAAGGGTTATTACCCATTCTCAAATGGATACTCTCATGTTCTCAAATCCACACAGCACAAACTAAAGAAGCCACAAAGTCAGGACAGGAGCTCTGGACTCTACTTTCCCAGACACCATCCCGTTCCCCAGTGGCCTACGATGCTTGAATGATAAGGAGAGATATGAAGCAGACAGACTATTTACTCAACCTCAGACCTACCTGCCTGCTGGTGGCCCTAGGTGATGCAGAGAAGGCTCGGAGGAATCCCTGAAGCCAGTTTCCCTTCGTGCTGACATCTGCCAGGTTTATGATGCTGTTGCTGAATATGCCCGGACATTCTTGCAGACCTTGATCTGGAGCTGCCTTTTCACCAAATGAGGTGAACCCTTTCAGTGGTTGAGGAAGAGAGAGGCTGACCCCTGCTCTCTGTGGCCCATTATTAAGATGGTGGTCAGCATTGAAGGACATGGAAATGTTTCCAATCCTATAATTCTCCATGTTTCCTAATTCCTTCTCCACATCCTCCCCCAGAAATCTAAGGAGCAGGGGAGGCCTCCAGTGTGACTCTAGCCCTTCCCTAATTTAGGATCAAGTTTCATCATTGGCTGGTACTCCTCCTCTGGTTGTTGATTATCACCATAACTTCATCAGTATGAGATTTCCTTAATTAATTAATTAATTTTTAAGTAGGCGCCACACCCAGAATAAGACCAGAGCTGAGACCAAGAGTTGGGTGCTTAATGGACTGAGCCACCAGGTGCCCCCAAAACAGATATATTTCACAGCCCCAGCAAGGAAAGGGTTGTTGGGCTTTGTTCTGCATTTTGTGGTTGATTTTATCTTAATACTAATCCCAAAGTAATCATCTCTGCCATTGTCCTCTGTGCTCCTCAGGACCAACTCTGTTTCTGATCCGTTGCTGTGTTCCCAGAATTGAGCACAAGGCTGCGTACAGAGTACCCTGGGTGAATATTTGAGCAGGGTATGGACAGATGACACAGCTCATTCATTTGGGCCCCGACACTTGGGAGCCCACTTCCCAACAGGAAGCTGTCCTAATAAGATTTCAGCCTCTAATAGGCTCTAGGTTGTTGGCTAAAATTCTCCTATTTGAATAATTCATATTTTGGGGTTTATCATTGATTTCCATGGCCCCCTGCAGTTTGAATTCTCTTTTAAAATCAGTTGGTCATTGGTTTTTCACCTGGGATCTGGAAAGGTTTCAAGAGGTTCACGCATCCCTCGAAACTGTATGCAGAGTTTTTACAGGTAAGAGGGTACCGCTTGTTGGTGGCGAGGGTTACCACGAGCTCCCATCAGCTTTAAAGAGGGGCCTGGGAGGAGAAGAGGGGAAGGGATACAGTCAGGGGGAGGGCGGCACCTGCGCTAAAGTCCCAGAATATCAAGTGTTTCCCGAACTTTTATTTCACCCGTCTTGTCACTGATGGAGTGGGAAGAGTAGAACTTGCCTCATAGGGTCCTTGTCAGGATTCAGTGCATTTTGAGGTCAGGTAAATTGGATTGAGTCTACCATGTCTCACTTGAATTTTAAAGAACTTCCATTGCTCTTGAAGACTGACCGTGGTCCCTTTACTCCTCACAAGCGTGTCTTCTTCCCACTATGGGATCTTTGCCCTTTCCTTTCTTTCTTCCTGGACCGCTTCCTCAGATAAGCCTCTTTGCCTAGATAATTCCCGCTTATCCTTCAGATCTCTGCTCAACTATCTGTTCTTCAAGAATGGCTTCCCTGACCTTGATCTAGAACTAGATCAGAACCTTCCTTCACGCGCTCTTAGAACGCCGTGAACTGCATCCCGCTGCTCTGGTAATTTTGTGATTTTATATTGATTCCTGTGGTTCCTGAACGGATATGTGGCACCACCCGTGGACTGTGGGTTCCAGGAAAGCAGGGACCGCAACTGTTTTCCTTTATTCCAGCACCTGGCGCAGTGTGTGCACACAATAATGTGTGTTAGGAACAATAAATTGTCTTATTTCTGCATACTGGAGCAACCCCCACAGCAACAGTTTCTCTACTGCTTTTTTTGTTTGTTTGTTTCTGTAGAGTTCCCCAGGAGGGCTTGTTCACGCGGATGGTGTAGGGATGGTCATTCTGGGCGTGGACTGGAGCCACACTGCCTAAGTTCAGATTCTGGCTCTATGACTTGCTAACCGTATGGCCTTGAGCAGCTTATTTATTCTCTCTGTGCCTTGGTTTTCCTCATCAATAAAATGGGGGTAGAATATAGCACCTACTTCAGACAGTGGTTGTAAAGATTTGCTGAATTCACATATAGAAACCCCGACAGGTAAAGGGTTCTTGGAGGGGAGTCAGTGGTGGCCAGCATACAACAGGCTTCCCAGTCTCTCCTTAGCTCCCTTGGGCTGAGTGTCAGGAGACATGTGAAGGGCTGAGGAAAAGGCAACCCTGCCCCGGTGCCCCCCTAGACCCACAAGCCCTGCAGTGAGCGTGCTTGGCGGCCATGCTCATCAGTCATCAATAAGACATCAATTAGTCTGATCCAGTGGTGTCTTCTGGCCAGCTCGCTCCGGCTCTCTAGAGCCAGTGTACACTTCTCTTCCTAACTCTGTGTTTTGTGATGTCAGATTGGTAGCTTAAAACCAAACACAGAGGGATTCTTTATAACAAAGATGTCAACAAATGCTACAAATCAGAGCCTTTTTTTTGTCTTTCCTGAACAGCTGGTTGTAAAACATTTAACATCCCACATCTACCCCAGTCTATATCCTGTGCCCACACCAGAAAGAGCCTCTTGGTGTTTCCAAGGGCCAGGGAGTACGTATTACTCCAGGTGTCTTTAGCAAGCCAGAGAGCTGAACTGCGGAGATTGGCCAGCCACACAGAGACAAAGCCTCGTGGTCAACTCAGTCATCCTGAGCCACAGCATTAGTTGGTGCTTTGAGATCCTCAGATGACAAATCAGGTAATATGATCACGGCTATCTTCTAGACCTACTGGAGAGTCTGCAATGAGCAGTGTGGCAAAACGGACTCAGCACCTAACACCTCTAGGCTTGGTTCCCTGGCACTGTGGGCCTGAGTTTCCTAAGGAAGAAAAGGAAGGGGCATTGAGAAAGGTCCCTAAGGGCTTACTCTAAGAACTGCTCTCTTTCAAAATGGAGAGTCAGCCCTAGATCTTCCCATGTGGACTTAACAAAGTCCCTTCATCTTTCTGAGGCTTCTCTTTCTGCATCTGTAGGCGGGGAGAATTATTCTGAGGCATAAGTGAATTGTCAAAGCCATGCCCCCTTTCCTCAAGGGGTCCCAGTCCTATTGGTGACATAAAACATATCCACTCAGATCCATGAAAGATGAGTTTCCCAAAGTGGAATTCAGGAAATGGTTTCAGTCAACATACAGACTCTTATTTTCTCTGTTACTAATTGCATACATATCCATTTATTTTATGGTGTTTCAGGGAAAAAATCATAAGTAGCAATCCACACCCAAGAGTTCATGGACACTATGGCTAAGAATAACAACACATTTTTAAAGTGAATTGTTTAACATCCAACTTAAAGAAAAATGTTCAGTACATTAAAGTACAGGTCATGGAGGAAATCTCACAAGTGAAGCTCCATGAATACTGAAATCAAAAGTTCTTCCCAAAATGGAGGCTCTTGCCTCCTTTGATTCTGATGTTCTAGGACAAAGGTGGAAGTTGCAATAAGGTGAACTCAGACTTCACATATGGAAGACCTCAGTAGCAATCCACAGGGGAAGGACTTCGGGATGGGGGCCTCCTGGAAAGCCTGGCAGGGTTGTTCTAGAAGCCAGCAGATCAGTCAGGGTGCTTTGGGCTGGAAGCAACAGAAACCATGCCTCCAAGTGGCTTAAATAAGGAGGTATTTTTATGGGCCTTGTAATTAAACATAGGGCTGGTTCTGTAGCAGCCCCATGATGTCTTCAGGGTCCTGTTTGACTCTCTGCTCTGTGGTGCACAACGCTGACCCCACCTAAGGCTCCTCGTGTAGCTATTGAAGGATGGCTGCCTTCTGGATGACAGGCTTCCTCTGGGCCCCAGATACAGGGAGAGAGAGGTCCCCTTACCAACCATCACACAAAAGTTCTTTAAGTCTGCCTGGGACACCTTGGGGCACCTCCCCATCCCTGAACCAATAACTATTGCCAGAGAGATGCTGCTTTCTGCTTGGCTTAAGCCTGAGTTTCTGAGCCAGTCACTGGAGATGGGATCACCAGGGATGTCCTGAACTAAACTGGGCTGAGGTAAACTTCCCAGACTGTATTACTGCTGCTCTGGGGGAAGAATGGGACAGTTGGAGAGATAGCCCCAGCATTCTCCATCACCATCATCACTATCATCATCATTGTAACAGGGATTGTGGGATGACCACCAAGTTCATTTCCCTTTCTTTCTGAGCACACAGCTGGACTACATTTCCCAGACTCCCTTGCAGTCAGGTATGGCCATGTGATAGTTTCAGCCAATAGAATATGGGCAAAAGTGATGTGTACCATTTAGCAGTCTGGAAGAAGAAACATTTCTAAGGCTAAGGTTGGCAAAATTCTTTGATAAAGGGCCAGATAACAAGTATTTTAGACATATACGATCTCTGTTGTATACTCTTCTTTCTCCTTTGCCCTTCTCCCCTTTCCTCTCCTCCTCTTCACAATGTTTTGGAAATGAAAACCCATTTTTAGGTTTAAGGCTATAGAAAAACAGACGGCTACCTGAATTTGGTTCACAGGGTATAGTTTGCAACCTCTATTCTAGGGTGACACTGGGACCCACATGCTGAAGATGACAGAGGCAAAAGGTGGAAGGAGCCTAGATCCCCAAACCACTGCATGGAGGACAATCCCCAGAGAGCTGGAATGGAGAGAAAATGTTTATTTTTCTAACAGTCTTTTTTTATTATTATTAAGGTAAAATAAGCATAACATATAAGTTACATTTTAACTTTTTAAAATTTATTTTATTTATTTTTTAAGATTTTATTTATTTATTTGACAGAGAGAGAGACAGCGAGAGGGAACACATAACAAGAGGAGTAGGAGAGGGAAAAGCAGGTTTCCTGCTGAGCTGGGAGCCCGATGCGGGGCTTGATCCCAGGACTCTGAGATCATGACCTGAGCTGAAGGTAGTCGCTTAATGACTGAGCCACCCAGGCGCCCCTATTTTTTTAAAGATTGATTTATTTACTTAAGAGAGACCAAGTGTGTGAGTGGGGGGAGGGACAGAGGGAGAGAGAGAATCTCAAGCAGACTCCCTATGGAGCCTGATGTGCGCCTCGATCTCATGACCCTGAGATCATGACCTAAGCCAAAACCATGAGTCAGATGATCAACCTACAGCCACCCAGGTGCCCCATAACGATTTTTAAGTATACAATTTCATGATGTTAAGTACATGCCCATTGTTGTGCAACCACTATCCATCCCCAGAACCCTCTTCATCTTGGAAAACTAAAATTCTGTTCTCCTTAAATAATAATTGGCCATTCCCACTCCCCCAGTCCCTGGCCACCACCATTCTACTTTCTGTCTCTATGAATTTGATTACACCAGGTGCTTCATACAAATGGAATCGTATAGTATTCCTGTTTTTGTATCTGGATTATTTCACTTAGCACAATGTTTTCAAGGTTCATTCAAGTTGTAGTGGGTATCAGAGTTTCCTTCCTTTTTTAAGGCTGAATAATATCTCATCATGTGTTTAAACCACATATTGTTTATCCATTCATCTGTCAGTGGACATTTGGGTCGTTTCTACTTTTTGGCTACTGTGAATAACACTGCTACAAACATCGGTGTACAAGTGTCTGTTAAGACTTCCTGCTTTGGGGGGTGCCTGGGTGGCTCAATCATTAAGCGTCTGCCTTTGGCTCAGGTCATGATCCTGGAATCCCGGGATCGAGCCCCGCATTGGTCTCCCTGCTTGGTGGGAAGCCTGCTTCTCCCTCTCTCACTCCCCCTGCTTGTGCTCCCTCTCTTGCTGTGTTTCTCTCTGTCAAAAAAATAAAATCTTAAAAAAAAAAGACTTCCTGCTTTTGATTCTTTGGGGTGTACTCCCAGAAGTAGAATAACTTGTATTATTTTAAACTTCTGAAATTTCTAGAGTTTATTGATTGTGCTAGTCTTAATAAATGCAGCTTCATCACCATCATCATCATCAAAAGCATCTCTTAAGCACCTACTATGTGCCGTGTACTAAGTGAAGGACTTTATGTAAATTTTGTTTGGTTATCTAATTTAATTTACACAACAACCCAGTAAAGAAGCTGAAGCTTAGAGAAGTTAAATCAATTGTTTAAAACTACAGAACAAGGGAGCCATCATCCCTGCACTTGAGAAGCTCCCAGGTAGTGGGGGAGACTGACAAAAAAAACAGATCACTTCAACACAGCATGACATGTATATGCTGGATAAAACTGAAAATGTTTTGAAAGTCTTTAACTCAGGTTAAAATGGGTTAGGCAGTGGTCAGAAAAGGCTCCCCAGAGGAAGTAATGTCTAAGCTAAGTCCTAAGAAAGGAGGAGGAATTGTCTGACGAAAGGTTGAGAGAGAGGGCTTAGACAGACAGATCAGCATGTGCAAAGGTCCAGAGGTGAGTGAGAGAGAACATGATTTATCTGCAAAGCTGCCAGAAGAAGCCAGATCCTAAGGTACGGCTGTGGGCACTGAAGCCTGTGTTTACCTGTAGTGTTGTCTTGCCTCCCTGGAATGGGAAAGAGGGATGGGAGTGAGAAAGAATGGACAACTGCTTCTGAGATCCCTTCTAAGCCTGAAGCTATAGTTTCATGATGGCCTGAACCAACTCCTTCAAATGACTTCACCATCATTCTCAGATAACAGGCAACACCACATCCTCTGGTCCTCACATTGTAAGTGTTCTGTGACTTCATGTGCACACATGAGCTCATTCCATCTGTGAGAGGTCATCTGTGAGTGAGAGTGTGTCTGAGTATATAATTTTTCTTCCCCTTCTGAATATCATGCTGTTTTGGGCCCAAGGGGTCAGGCTAGGGCTTTATCCTTCTTTGTGGAGCTTGGGGCAGGCAGGTAGCTTCCTGGCACCTTCCTTGCTCTTCGTCTTTGGCCCCTTCTCACTTCTGCTCAGCCTCGCTTTGGGCCGGTGCATGGGCTTCTCTGTCCTTCTATTGGTGGGTCTTCACAAACTACCAGCAGACTGTCCCAGCCTTCCCGGTCCCCAGGGGGATGAGCACTGAGACTCCCCGAGGGCGTGGTAGTCTCAGCCACTGTTCTGAGGGTTGGTCCACATGTCAGCTCTTTTACTCTCCCAGCTCTGTATGCCAGGCACTGGCATGCTTCAATCATGAATAGCATGATTCCTGCTTTAGAGATAAGGAAACTGAAGTTCATAAAGGACAGCTGACTTGTCCAAGGTAATGTTCACACCAGCTGTCCAACTCCAGTTTGGGTTCTGAACGAGTCTGCCATCCTTCCTCTGCAGGATCCCTTGGATAAGAGCGGGGCCAGAGGAGAAATTCGTGAGGGAAAAGGAAGCTTTAGACTTTGACGGTCAGGAACCAGAGCCCTCCTTCCTCCATGAGCCTGTATCGCTTAAGCTCTCTGGGCCTCAGTTTCCTGACCTATAGAGTGGTGACCATTATGACCGTCTCATGGGCTGTTGTGAGCATTAAATGAGAGGCACAAGCAAATGCCCGCACACAGCAGGCACTCACACATGGCGGCCTTTCCCTAAGGGTGACATGTTCACCCAGCGGGAATCACACAAGATGGAGTCACAGATCTGGGCCTTTGCTGGCAGACTGTCTTGAGGATGGGAGCCAGCGCGGTGTTATGGAGAGTGCTCCAGACAAAGAATTAGGGCCCCTGAATTTAAGCTTTGGTTCTGTCACCTATTTGCTGTGGGCACATACTCCTTTTCCCTAAGCTAGAGGGTCCTTCCCGATAAAATTGGGCTAAGGAGACTCGTCTGGACTAGATAATCCAAGATCAGGCCCAGCTCTGATGTTCTGGGATTCCTTGAGGTGGGACAGACTCATTTAGTCACTCAACAACCACTCCAAGTGCCTGCAGTGGAGCTCACACTACAGGAAATAAAACATCTAGGGGATGACTTGTCTTCAGGAAGGGACGAAGAAATTTGCTGGGAAATGGGTATTTTTTTTGCCATTAAAATCTATGTGCAAGTGAATATCCATAAGCAAAAGACAAAGAAAACCATAAACCTTCCATTCATTCCATATGTATAAAAATTAACTCCTGCTGGAGGGAGTGAGCATCTGGCTTGTGAGCAGGCACTTGCATTTTGCACCAGATGAAAGAGCAATTTAAAAATGAGTGATGTTGAGAAGGGCAAGAAAGTTTTTGGTTCAGAAGTGTGCCCAGTGCCATACCCTGGCAAAGAGAGGTGAGTAAAAGACTGGGCCAAATCGCCATGGCCTATTGGGGTGAAAGATGGGTCAGGCCCCTGGATTTTCTTCCATGGATACCAACAAGAACAAAGGCATTGCCTGGGGAGAGAAGACACTGATGGACTGTTTAGAGAATCCCAAGAAGTACACCCCTGGAACAAAAATGATCTTCACTGGCATTAAGAAGACAGGGGGCAGTGCAGACTTGATAGCTTATCTCAAAAAATCTACTAAGGAGGGGCTCAGTCAGTTGGGTGTCTGTCTTAAGGTCATGATCCTTGGGTCCTGGGGTCAAGCTCTACATCCTGTTCCCTGCTCTGTGGAGAGACTTCTTTTCCCTCTCCTGCTGCCTGCCACTCCTCCTGCTTGTGTTCTCGTTCTCTCTCTCTCTCTCTCTCTCTCTCTCGCTCTCGCTCTCGCTCTCTCTTATGGAAAGTGCTATGGAAAGTGCTCCAGACAAAGAATTAGGGCCCCTGAATTTAAGCTTTGGTTCTGTCACCTCTTTGCTGTGGGCACATTCTCTCTCTCTCTCTCTCTCTCTCTCTCTCTCTGTCAAATAAATGAATGAAATCTTTTAAAAAAAAAAAAAAACAAACTTCTGGGTGTCTGGGTGGCTCAGTCATTAAGCGTCTGCCTTTGGCTCGGGTCATGATCCCAGGGTCCCCAGATCTAGCCCCTCATGGGGGCCTGCTTTTCCCTCTCTCACTCCCCCTGCTTATGTTCCCTCTCTCACTGTGTCTCTCTCTGTCGAATACATAAATAAAATCTTAAGAAAAAAAAAAAACTATTAAGGAGTAATAGTTGGCCATAGCCTTATTTATTACAAAAACCAAAAATGTCTCACGACTTTTTAAATGTGTACCGTATTTAAATTGATCTCATCTGCCAGAATTCAGATCATGACTGGATAATAGAATATTTCTTTTGGACAGTCCTGATTTAAATAAGATTGGCTTGTGGTTAAATGCATGTGATCAGATTTCTGAACTTTGCTAGGAATTCTGGTTCAGCAAGTGCTGTCACTGTTTTCCCCTTCTGAAGATATGATTGGAATTGATCAGTAACATTCAGCTGTTCCCAGAGATGGTAAATGTCAGCTCTAAACCTGTAGGAGATTGCTTTAATATTAGATTTATATAACTGGTTATATTAATATATCATATAACTACATATAAATTATTATATAATATATAATATATTTATAATATTATACTTTAATATAGTTTATATATTTATATGTTTATGTATTTTACTATATAGTATATATTTATATATAATATATTCATAATATATTGAATATATATTGAACATATATTTAATATGTAATATATTCATAATACATTGAATATACATAATATATTATACATAATATATTAAATATTAAATATACATTTGATATATATTAAATATACATCAAATATATGATATATTCTATATTAAATATATACTATATTATATATTAAATATAATATATTCATAATATATTATATAAATACATAATATAATATACTTATAATATGTTATAATATAAATATATCCTATAATATATACATATTTCTTCATATATAAATTATATATATGTTTCATATATATCAATGTCACAGAGGACAGCAAGACTCCGCTCTGTTTCAAGTTGTATTCATTAGCCTGTTAATGACAAGGGCTGAAGATTAGCTGGCAATATCTACTTTTTCTTTGTGGTCTTAACTATGACAATTTAATTAACATTCTCGGCATCAAAAGTGTTGCCTTTTGCCTCATGAATGGCATTTGGTGTGGTTTACATATCATATTAAATAAAGAATATTTAGCACTTTCTCA
>PITA01016783.1:0-45418 GCA_004023965.1 Spilogale gracilis
GGAGGGATGGGAGAGCCTGGTGGTGGGTACTGGGGACACCTAAAGCGTGGAGCACTGGGTGTGGGGAACGGGGAATGAATCTTGGAACACTGGAAAAAAAAATTTAGTAACAATAAAAAAAAATGGAAAAATAAATTTAAGTGAGATTCTCATCCAAAAAAAAATGACATAGAAAATCTCATACAATCATTAACCTATTTGCTAGTACTTACTTCTTTTCTTGTTTTTTAGGACTTAAGGCAGCTGGAAGGTAGAGCATGAGCAATTAGGGGAAAGGATGTGAGACAGGGTCACCACATCGAACAACTCCTGAGAGGGCTTTTTCATATGGAAAAAGCTGTGGAGTTGAGCAAAAGTAAGCCTCCAAAACGGTTTTAGTTTTTTACACCAATATTAAAATTGCTATTCTTTGATCAACTGTCACTTTTAAATTTAAGTTCTTTTAAATTAGTGACTAGAAACTAAAGCTTTTTATTAAAAATTCAGAATCATTCAAATAAATAAAATCTTTTAAAAAAATTTCAGAATGATGTAGGAAAAAGAGCATGGGGTTCAGAATATACATAACTTGATTTTGAGCCTGTCCACCTTAAAGGAACCAAAAGGAAACACAAGAGATTAAAACCTTGTAACAGAAATGAAGAATGCCTTTGATGGGCTCTATATAGACTGGTATGGCTGAGAAAAAAAAAAATCTCCGAGCAAGAGTATATATTAATATAATCATTGAAAACTGGAAAACAAAGTGAACAGAGGCTTGGGGGAAAAAAAGAACGAAATACCCAAGGACTATGGGACAACTATAAAAAGTGTAATATACATGTAATGGAAATACAAGAAGGAGAAGAAAGAAAGGGACAGAAGGAATATTTGAACAATAATGACTGAGAATTTGCTAAATTAATATCAGAAAGCAGACCACAGATCTGATCCAGGATGCTCAAAAACACTGGGCAGATAAATTCAAAACAAAACAAAACAAAATAAAATGAAAAACTACACATTGGCATATTACTTTCAAACTATAGAAAATCAACTTTAAATTTTAAAAAACCCTGAAAGAAGCCAGAGAAACAAGCACATGTGTTAAGAAAGGAGAGGAAAAAACCACAAAAGGCAGAAAAAGAGTAGAATACAAAAATAGGAACAAAGAACAAGGGCAACAAATAGAAAATAATGATACATTTGTAATATTTATTCCCACTATGTCAATAATCACTTTGAATGACAATGATCTAAATATACCAATTAAAAGACAGATTGTTAGAGTGGATCAAAAAATAAGACCGAGCAATATGTTGTTTATAGAAAACTCCTTAAATAGAAGGACAAATAGATTAAAAGTAAATTGATCAAGTAAAGCACACCATGCTAACACTAATCTAAAGAAAGCAGAAGTAGCTGTAATAATTCCAGACACTAGATATTAAAGCAAAGAAGGTTGGGGATAAAGTGGGGTGGTACAAAATGATAATTGGGTCAATTCTACAAGAAGACATGATAATCTTTAATATGTATGTACCTAACAATAGAGTGTCAAATTATATGAGGCAAAATGTGATAGAACTATAAGGAGAAATAGATGAATCCATCATTATAGTAGGAGACTTCAATACCCTTTAGTTCCTCAGTTGAGGAACACAATTTGTCAAACTCACAGGAAAGAAAGAGACAATAGGCCTATAAAAGAAACTGAGTCAACAATGACCATCAAAGACAGAAAGCACTAGACCCAGATGTTCAATGATAGATTTCACCAAATATTTAGGGAAGATATATCAATTCTCTGCACTCTCTTCGGAAGTCCCTGCAAAGCAATAAGACAATAAAAGGGAAGACAAGGTATAACAATTGGGAAGGAAGAAATAAATTGTTTTCATTCATAGATGATATGCTCACCTATGTAAAAATATGAAAGAATTCACCAATAAAGTCTGGAACTAATAAGTGACTATGGCAAGGTTGCAGGATACAAGGTTAATATACAAAAGTCAATCATTTGGGCTGCCTGGATGACTCACTTGGATGAGCATTCAATTCTGGGTTTCAGGGTTGTAAGTTTGAGCCCCATGTCGGAGCTAAAAAAATAAACTGGAAAAAAAAGTATTAAAAAATGTCAATCATTTTCCTGTATACCAGCAATAAACAAATGGAATTTGAAATTAGAAACACAATACCATTTATATCAGCATCCAAAATAAGAGAAATACTTAGATATAAACCTAATTATATGTATGTGTGTGTGTGTGTGTGTGTGTGATCTATATGAGACAAACTATAAACTCTGATGAAAGAAAAAAAAATAAGTGGAGAGATAGTCCATGTTCATAGATAGGAAAAGTCAATATTTCAAAATGACAATTGTTCCCAACTTAAGCTATAGATTCAGTGCAATTCCAATTAAAATCTCGGTAGGTTATTTTGTTGATATCAACAAAATTATTCTGAATTTTATATGGAGAGGCAAAAGATTCAGAATAACTAAGATGATATAGAAGAAGAACAAAGTTGGAAGACTGACAGTACCCAATTTCAAGACCTACTTATAAAGCTACAGTAATCAAGGCAGTGTTGTTACTGGCAAAAGAATACACAAACAGATGAATGGAACAGGATAGAAAGCCCCTCCCCCCCAAAAAATGGTTCAGCCACTTTGGAAACAGTTTGGTGGGTTTCTTACAAAACTAAGCATGCTCCTTGGTATTTACCTAAAGAAGTTGAAAACTTGTGCCCACGCGAAAACAGAACATGAACTTTATTTGTAACTGCCAAAACTTAGAAGCAGCCAAGTTGTCCTTTAGTAGGTGAGTGGATAAATAAACTGTTACATCTAGGCAGTTGAATATTACTCAGCACTAAAAAGAAAAGAAGTATCAAGCCATGTAAAGAACAGGAGGGTTCTCAAATATGTATTACTTAGTGAAAGAAGTCAATATGAAAAAGCTGTATATACTGTATGATTCTATATGATCTTCTAGAAAAATCAAAACTATGGAGACAGTAAAAAGTTCAGTGGCTGCCAGGGGTAGGGGTGGTGGTAGTGGTGAGGAAGTGATTAATAAGTGGAAGACAGGACTTTTAAGGCACTGAAAATACTCTGTGTGATACTATGGTGATGGGTACATGTCATTATACATTTGCCCAATCCCACAGAAAGAACAAAACCAGGAGTGAACCATAATGTAAACTATGGATTTTCGATGATTGGGATGAGTCAGTGTAGGTTTATCAGTTGTAGCAAATGTAACACTGTCATCAGGGATGTTGATAGTGGAGAAGTTTATGCATGTGGAAATCTTCCCTTTAATTTTGCTGTGAACCTAAAGCTGTTCTATTTAAAAGAGAGAGAGAGAGAGAGAGAGAGAGAGAGAGAGAGAGAGAGAGAGAGGAGAAAGCATGGTTTTAAAAAAAAAGAACAAGATAATTTTCAGCCTAGATTCTTCCCCTCCCCTTGGACCTCTCATAATACATGGCCATAGATTTGATATTTATGGATACTAAAACTCTATGTGTAAATCTACTTCCCCATTTCACACATCTTGAGTGCAACACTGAGGTTTATTGTGTATCCGTAAGAAAAATATCTATTGTATCCTGAAGGCCTGTGTCTCTATGTAATAGATCCACAAATATTCATTGATTGAGTATATAGAACATAATGTGATTGTCAAAGCTTTTGATTTATAGACATTTTCTCTGTGACTGTATAACTTAATTTGTAGATGGTACTTGAGTTTTGAATGAATGTTTAGAAGCAAGAGCTCAAGTGCTTATAGGTTATTAAAATGAAAATAAAATGCATTAATTTTTTTTATATATAAGCCTGAAGGGATCACATATAAAACAGCAATAAAATAGTAGTTGAAAAAACCCTAATTACTGACAGTTGTTTGCTATGTAGTCACCTTATATGCCATTTCTAGATGGAAGCTATTCATTTGAATTACTCTAAAAAATAATGTATATAGGCATTTGTAGTTTATCATTATAATATGGTGATATGCCTCCCTTTCTTACTAGAATCCCACAGTGCCTAATAGTCATGAATAAATTTATAGACTTGTTTTTCATATTGAAGGAAAATGACTATGAGCATTAAATGTCCTATTTTTTTAGTTTCCTTACTCCAGGCATATAAAACAAAAGACCTAATGGATAATGAGAGTAAATTACTACACGGAGGAGCAGAACTAGATAGCTATTATTAATTTTTAGGTCAATAAACAAAAAGATCATATAACTTGCCAATATTGGTACAGAAATAATTTTAGTTTGAGTCTTGAACCTCACTTATTAAATAAGTATAATTTTTGAATTCCAGAAAATGTTGGCAGGAGAAGAAATGAGTATGATTTGCTGGCATGTAAACATGTAGACTTGATTACTGATTATAAACAATTGTGAGAAATACAGCACTATTTATTTATTAGAGTGCAGGAGAATTAGTTCACTGGAAAGAAAACAGAAAGACATTTTAGCTAATTTATATTGCCTCTGAAGAGCACAGACCTAATGGAATATTGTGTTGGAAATAAATGCTTAGAAAGCAAAGTACATGGAGAAACATTGAGTAATCAGACTGCTAAGGTTAAAAAAAAATAAAGCTTCAGGAATTAGGAGGATCAATTTTGCTTTTGCTTCTGTTAATGGATAGTGAGGGGAGAGCCGGAGTTCATGTTTGACTATGCAAGACCCTTTGCTTAGGTTACCTCACTCTTTTTATCCTCCTATTAGTCCTATTGGGCTGCTTCGTTTTACTCATTTTCATATAGGAAAACTCAAGTTCAGAAAGGCTGGTTGAATAAGTGATTTTAAAGTTACACTACTAGTTTATAGGAGTAGGTGTTCAAATCCAAATCTACATAGCTCCAAGGTCTATTTTCTTTCTACTATACCATACCTCTTCTCTGGTAAGAGTCTCTATACAGCTATGCCTGTCAGAGCAGCGCATGAAAAGTGTCAGTAATTTTGAGTCCTAAAGCCATTTGCAAAATGATCTGGCTTTACAAAACTGCAAACCTTGTGGGAGTGGCTCAATCTTGCCTTTACTGTAACTTGCTCTTTTCATTGCCTTGAGCTATTTTCATTCCTATTTTAACAGATGAAGAAATGAGTATTGCTGTTAGGTAAATTACCTATGGTTATATAGACACAAATTGCTCAACTGGGATTTGAAACTAGGCAGGGTAACTCCAGAGTGCACATGCTTAACCACTGTGCAAAAATGTCAGGCCTCATGGAGGAGGAAATATAATCCTTCCTCCCTGCTACAGGTTTCATTATCTTCTGGTGATTTATACTGTTTGTGAAAAAGTAGCTGGGGATAGCGGTATGAGTAGGAGGGGAGTGCAGAGGGAAGGGAACTCAAATGCAATTCTTTAATTACTGATGGTTTTATGGTTTATACCTGCCCTTGGTATATGTTGTGAGAAATGGGAACACAAAAGGTATATTTGGACAGTGATAAATAGGGATATGAGGTATAAGGTTTATAGCATAAAGTATATAAGCTGATAGTAAGAGATAAGACTGAAAATGTTTTTTGAGGACAGGTCCTCAAAAGGAAGAAAAGATAAGATTGAATTTTAATTTTAGTTGGAGAGGTACATTTATTTTTTTTCAAGATTTATTTATTTATTTGAGAGAGAAAGAGAGCGCTCACACAAGTTGGGTAGGGGCCGGGGAAAAGAAAGAAAAAGAGAATCTCCAAGCAGACTCCCTACTGAGTGGTGAGCCTGATATGGGGCTTGATCCCAGGACCCTGAGATCATGACCTGAGCCAAAATCAACAGTCTGATGCTCAACTTATTGAGCCACCCTGGCACTCCAGAGAGGAGCATTTATGATAGACACAATCATTATGATGGATAAAAGTTATCTTTAAGAGATTAATATGGTGTTGTTTGTATATGGTGATTTGGAAAGAAAAGACATTGGAACTAGAAAGTCCAACTGGAAGGCTATTTGAAAAATAATATACACTATATGTATTTACTAGGGAAATATTGTTAAAACAGATAAATCTCCTTGTATTAGGTGGGCTACCATAACAAAATACCATAGATTGGGTGGCTTAAACAACAGAAATTTATTTTCTCACAGTTTTGAAGACTGGAAATCCAAGATCAAGCTTCCTACATGGTTCAGTTTCTGGTGAGAACACTTAGCTTGTAGCCTTCTCTCTGTGCCACCACATGACAGAGAGAGAGTGCGAGAGAGCACTCAGATTGCTTATTTTTATGAGGGTATCATTGCCAACATGAAAATACCACCATTATGACCTCATCTAACCCTACTTACCTTCCAAAGACCCCATCTCAAGTGCCATTACATTAGTGTTTAGGGTTTTAACGTTTGAGGGAACATAAACATTCAGTCCATAACATCCCAGACCTTCATGGCTTAACACAATAGAATTTAGTGAGGCCCAACACAGGTATTCCTTGGCAGAAGATTTTAATATATTTCATATTCCAGGACATTTCTGGGTGTGATTCTGTCCTTTATGGCACCTTGGATACCTCTGCATTTATTTGGCATATGGGTAAAGAGAATAGAGGATCATAAATGGGAAGTTGTAGAGGACATGCCTGTAAGAGGCTTATATCACTTCTGTCATACCCCTTATACAATAACTCCTTCATATATCAATAACTAATTCCAAGGGAGACAGACTGGACAATGTACTTTAGCTGTATCTGTCAAGATAGGTTAGATTTTGCTGTTGTGAGAAGCAACACCAAACATTTCATTAACTTCACTAACAAAAGTTTATTCTTTGCTCATAGAACATTTCCAAAACAGGTCAGTGAGGGAGCTTTGCTTTTCAAAGTTACTCTGAACCCTAAGCTAATGAGGACCTTATTTCCTAGGCTACTCTTCTGATCACTAAAACTTTGACTCATCCCCCTTCTCTCAAGCAGAAGTAATCACCTCCTAATTTGTATCTAGATATAGAATTAACCTCAAATTTGAGATTGATTTCTGGGTGATACATAACAGTCTCTACATCAGGGAATACTGTGTAGTAATTTCTAAATTAGTCTGGATATAGGTCGTCTTGGTTCAGAGAGACTTGAAGGGGGCACCTGACGGGCTCAGTTAGAAGAGCATGTGACTTTTGAACTTGGGGTCTTGAGTTTGAGCCCCATGCTGGGTGTAGACATTACTAAAAAAATAAATAAAGCTTATAAAAAATAGATCAGAGAGCTACAAGACAAGCTATATATATCCCACATACTCAATATATAATGGTAGCATAGGCACAAATTAACCACAATGAACATTCCCATTCAAAAGAAGAATGGGAACACACAGTAGTCTCTGGTCCATTAAAATTCTGAAATCTCTCTATGTTATGAGGATCCCAAACCTAAGGAAAAAGAATGCTCCCTGATTGGATCAGTTCTACTTTCAGGAGGGTGCTACACCATCCATTGTTCTCTGTGACTCCCAGGTCTTGCCTTTTGAAGATTCTTCCTATGCATTATTCCTCTCAGTCTCACCTGAAGTGAACATCGTAGAAAATGTCCTCCTTGGAGACTGAGTGGTTTTTGTTCAATCTGCTTCTTGCCCAAGGAAGGTTGGAGGCTGGAGTCATTCAAGTCTTTTTTTTTTTTAAGATTTTATTTATTTGACAGACAGAAACACAGCTAGAGAGGGAACACAAGCAGCAGGGAAGCAGTGAGAGAGGGAGAAGCAGGCTTCCTGCCAGGCAGGGATCATGGGTCTCCAGAATCATGACCTGAGCCGAAGCTAGTCGCTTAACCAACTGAGCCACCCAGGTACCCCCTTTCTAAGTCTTAAACAGTCATAGAAATTTCTAGTTCAGGGTTGCGATTCTTTTTTTTTTTTGAAAGAAAAATGTTCTTGTAAACTTAATAGACATTTAATCTGATTCATTACTTTTTTTTTTTTTTTTTTTTTTTTTTTTTTCAAAGATTCCATTTATTTGACAGAGAGAAACACAGCCAGAGAGGGAACACAAGCAGGGGGAGTGAGAGAGGGAGAAGCAGGCTTCCCGCCGAGCAGGGAGCCCAATGTGGGGCTCGATCCCGGGCCTCCGGGATCACGACCCGAGCCGAAGGCAGTCGCCCAACCAACTGAGCCACCCAGGCGCCCCTGATTCATTACTTTTATGTGCTTGAGACACACCCATAGTTCTTTTCTAGACATGTGTAGGTTTACTATGTAACTTTTCCTTTTCATTCCCATCTACTCTCCATTGCTCTCACTTTCATCATTCTCTCTTGGTATCTCAGCTTACTTGGAGTACCTTGGACTTATCAGACTTCAGTGGCAGAACACACCCTTGATTTCCTTTCCGTGGGTCATTTTGACCAATTGAAAACATATGATGGGTATCAACTCAATTTATTCAGAAACCTTAGGTTTTATCTCTGCTAGAAGGCTGAGTTTTACTTGATGTTTATTGCTCAAAGTTCTCTTGTTTTATCTTTAACTATCTGGGTTCAAGGAGTTACCTCTTCCAGCCTATAAATCACCAAATTCAGGCTTATATTCCTGCTGGTTACCAGCCAGTTCCTTTCATGACTTTCTCATTTTCTTGTAATGCCTCATGAAATGTACATGCTACCAAACTTCTCTTTCTAACCTTTCCATATGGCTACAAGTTCATTAGGTAGATAATCTTCCATCTAAGTTGTTGCAGGTTGCAGATCTATCAAAAGCTTTGCCATGGCAGTAGTATTGGAAAACCATATTTTCACCCTCTGAAAAGAGTTTCCTCACAGTTTCCTGTTGTGTGAATACAAGGCCACATTTGGTTTTGCTGTTATGGCAACACCCGGCTGGTAAGTACTAATTTAGTGTTTTTTCAGGATAGGCCAGATATAGAATAAAAATCTCCCAAATTTCACTGACGAAACCAAAATTTATTTTTCTTTCATTCTACATTCCTGGTGTGGGTTGGACAAGAGGTTTTGTTCATAATAGACACTATGGAATCAAGGCTAGTAGAGGTTTCATCTAAAAACCACTTTCTTCCAAAATCATAGGGTGACCAAGCCATTCTGGTTTGTCTAGATTTTTCTCAGATTTAGCATTGAAGACTCACTTTGCAAGTCTCCCATTAGTCCCTGTCAAACCAGATCAATTTGCCTGAGACTGTTGTGGTCTTAAATCGAAGTCCTGTGTCCCAGGAATGCCCTCAATTCTGGGAAAATTGGGATGGTTGGTCACCCCATGTAATCACTGCAGCAGTGGGAAGGAAATGTTGCTTTTAAGGTATCACTCCAATAATGACACTTATTACTTCTCCTTCCTCTCATTGACAAATGCAAGCCAAATATCATTGTCTAAAATCAAAGTGGACAGAGAAGAACAGCAGAAATATTTAGTGAACAGCAAAAGAACCTCACCAACTCTGTGCTCAGGAAGAAGACAAAAGGGTTTGATAAGCAACTGGTTAGGCCACGGCTTATAAAAGAAATTACAGTGGCTTATGACACTAAAACTTACGAGAAGTCTCAAAAATAAAATCAATATAAAAATGGTAAAAACATGTTTAGAGAGTGTTCTAGAAAATAAATTGGATTTAAAAGATAACAAGACCTGCTTTTGAACTAGAAATTTGAACTTGGTTTTAGTTAGTATGTACATGTATGTCTGATGGTGGATATAATGCATGTAGAATTTTAAGATCAGTTACACTACGAGGGTGAAATTTTGGAGAAATTACAGGCAGTGAATGCAAATCAGCCACCTGTACAGATTGCTCTTTCTGAGTTCAACAAATGTGAAAATGAACTTTAAGTATTCCCAAGTCTATTAGTTACTAGAGCTTAGGTTCAGAATAGTAGTCAATCATTTATTCATGTATTAATTTACTCGACAAATATTTATTGAGGGACAAACAGTGATAGGGACAAAGAATGTAGGCATATAACTGCCTTCTTCTTACTGGGGGAGATAGATAAGTAGGTGCATATGTTATGGATTGTGATAATTATTGTGGGGAAATAAAGAGGACAATGAGATGGAGAATTAAAAAAGAGGGCAGGGGCGCCTGGGTGGCTCCGTTGGCTAAGCGACTGCCTTCGGCTCAGGTTATGATCCCGGAGACCCGGGATCAAGCCCCGCATCGGGCTCCCTGCTCGGGGGGGGGGGGGGGGGAAGCCTGCTTCTCCCTCTCTCACTCCCCCTGCTTGTGTTCCTTCTCTAGCTGTGTTTCCTTCTGTCAAATAAATAAGATCTTCAAAAAAAAATTAAAAAAAAATAGAGGGCAAAGAGGAGGTAGGAAGCATTTTGAATCAGGGCATAAGGAAAGTTCTCTGTGAGGAAGGATATCATATAACTGAAACCTGAAAGGTAAGCATGATCTGGCCAGTAGAAGAGCTGGTGGAATAGCTCTGTAGTCACAAGTGTTAGTAAGTGCAAAGTCACGAGCCTTGAAAGAAGAACCACATGAAGCCTACATGGCCAGAGTGTAGTCATTGGAAAACTGGTACAAAAAAACGTGAGAGAGGAAGTAGGAGCCAGGCTAGAGTAAGGAGACTGAACTTTATTTTGATAATAGAAAGATTTTTATTCAGTAAATGATATGATGTTTTTTGTTTGTTTTACAAAGAACAGACTGATTGCTGTTTGAATAATGGCTGGAAGAGGGCAAGAGTAAAGACAAGGGGACTAATTGGGAGCCACTTTTAACAATCTTGGTGAGATAAAATTACCTTTGAATTCAGGTGGTAGCAGTGGGGTGGGGATTTAGAGAGAGGATGGATTTTAGATATAATGTGGAATGAGCAGCAATGACTTGATGGATGTAAGGAGGGAAAGAAAGAGAAGGATTAAGAATTACTCTTTAGTTTTTGGCTTGGGAACTTAATGAGAGAATATGCACTTTACCAACCTATGGATAACTTAGAAACAATATCTGTGGGGAAAATCAAAATCAAGATTTCTGCTTGGACAAACAGTTTGATATATTTGTTGGATCCAAGTGGGTGTATCAAGTAAGCATTTGGGTATGTGGATCTGGAGACCTGGAGAGAAGGCATTTATGAGATGTCAGCATATTGATGGTCTATAAAGGTAGGGTGGTGGTTAAGAATGTGTGGGGAGAGCATGCAGATACAGAAGAGAAGAAGATCCTGGACAGATCTGGAAGAACTCCAACATTTAAAGATTTTATGGAGCAGGAGGAGCAGGAAAGGAGACTGAGAAGATGAGCTCAGATAGTTTAGTATAATGGGCAGCAAATGAGGAGACTGTTTCAAGAAGGCAGTATGGTGGTGAATTGTGCTATCGCTGCTGAAAAGTTCAGTAAGAAAAGGATGGAAAATAGCCACCACATTTGGTAACATGCAGATTGCCACATGAGCAATCTCTATGGAATAGGTTGAGAAATGAGTGGAAAATGAGGAAATGGAGACAGTGTGTATAGATTAAGATCTCCAGACATAAACTAATTATATTAAGTATAAACAGCTATATCATAATTAAGTGGCAACTTAATATACTAGAGTAAATGGAAAATTTACCAGTTCATAATTATATTACTTATCTCTAGATGAAAATTAATTAACAGAAGGTGATAGTGAGCATAGAACCTACAAAGGGGAGACCAAAGTCCAGGAATCTAGTGGTTAATCCAACAGGCTCAAAGGGAGAGTGACATTGAACCTGGGGGGAAGAACTGTTTTCATGATCACAGAGCTGACTCAATGAAGAACAAGGAGAATTCTTCAGATTTCATTATTACCTAAGCAAAAATTTCCTCAAGACTATGTCTCTTCACTTTTTCTTACTCTCAGTGATAATTCATTGTCTCCAGTCTGATAACAGAGAGAAGGGAAAGAAACAGAGAGGAGTTTTGATGAAAGACTACAGATGGAAGGATTTATTTTGGAGATAAGAAGTTTTTGTTTTTTTCATAAGAGTCAAGTAGAGAAGGTAGTATATAATCAGACACAGCAAAATATGTAGTAAGTAACCAAGTGTGGAACTTCTCTACAGTGGTATTATTAGTCAGCTCAGGCTGCCATAAGACAGTTCTACAGACAGGGTGGTTTAAACAGAGAAATTTATTTTCTCATAGTTCTGGAGGCTAGACATCCAATAGGAAGGTGCTAGCAAATTCAGTTTCTGGTGAGCATTCTTTTCCTGATTTGCAGACAGCCAGCATCTCCCTTTGTCATTACATGACCTTTCTTCCATGCGTGCATTTTTAGAGAGATCTGTGATGTCTCCGCCTCTTCATATAAGGGCACCAGTCCTGTCAGATTAGGACCCCACCCTTATGACCTCCTTTAACCTTAATTGCCTCCTGAAAGGCCCAGTCTCCTAATATAGTCACTTTGGGGGTTCAAGCTTTAATATGCAAATTTGGTAGGGGGACATGATTCAGTCCCTAACAGATGGTTTTACTCTTCTTAATAAAAGAGGGTGCATTCCCTTTGACCTTAGTTAATAAGAAATGTGTATTCACTTATTATAGTTTGATTATATTCTCAAGCAAGACATGGCAGACTGGGAGTGGGACTTTGTATAAATGCCAGGGATTAAACAGGGTTGGGAAATGGAGTAGTAGACATAACACAAACATGTTTGGGAGAGTGGGGAAGAGATGAGGAATAGATAACATTGTTAATGAGGTCTTCCTCAAAATGGTTGGCAACTGGATTTAAACTAATATTTTCCTAACTTTCTTCTTGTGACAGAAAAATGACATAGAAATGACAATTTTTGTGCTGTTTTGAGTTATCTACATGGGTTTGGAAAATTTTGTATTGCTCATTTTATTTTTTAGTAATAGTATAATAAGAATAATGAATACCAAATAACATAGAAGATATTACTATTGAATTTGTACATAATTCTAAATAAAATCTTGAATTAAAAAATTTTATTTATTTATTTGACAGAGAGAGAGACACACACACACAGTGAGAGAGAGAACACAAGCAGGGTGAGTGGCAGAAAAAGAAGCAGGCTTCCCACAGAGCAGGGAGCCCGATGTGGGGCTCCATCTCAGGACCCCGGGATCATGATCTGAGCCGAAGGCAGACTCTCAACAATTGAGCCACCTAGGCACCCCAAAATTCTTTAAAATTTTAATGAAACTTGAGTTTGTTTTCTGAGCATATAATTTTTAATATCAGGATGTTTCCCCCCTTAGAATAGCTGTATGCAGGGGTGCCTGGGTGGCTCAGTCCTTAAGCATCTGCCTTTGGTTCAGGTCATGATCCCAAGGTCTGGGGATGGAGCCCCACATCAGGCTCCCTGCTTGGTGGGAAGCCTGCTTCTCCCTCTCTCACGCCCCCTGATTGTGTTCCTTCTTTAGCTGTGTTTCTCTCTGTCAAATAAATAAATAAAATCTTTGAAAAAAAAAAAGAATAGCCATATGCAATTATAGATCAAAATTTGATGTGATAATCTATTTAAATTCTTTATTATTGATGCAAAACATTATTCACATAAGTGTATTAAAAATTAAAACCAATTCTTTAGAATAATTTAATTTTACAAGAATTGCACTTAATTTTTTAAATGTTAAATGTGCTTTTTTGAAATAGTGAAACAAGATTTCAAATCCAATTAAACTTTTTCAGACTGAGCATTTAAATGTATGTGCATCATTAGAAGAATCATCCTGTAGATTGCTTGATGGCTGCTGAAAGGGCAGATGAGCTATAAGTATTATTTATGATGATGGATTTTGGGATGTAGCCCCAACTGTGACTGCCAGATGCTCAGTCAGACCTCACCCTAGTGTTCTGGAAAATGGACTATATTACTTAGGTGCCTGGAACACAAACTCCTTCAACAACTTCCTGGTTCATTTGTGGGGAAAGGGCAGTGATTTACTGCTGAACCAGATTTTGAAGATGTCTAGATGATAGAACATGTCTTCGTTCATACTCTTCATTGTATGATAGAACAGGACACACCAAAGGCTACTCTTCATTTTTTGAGATCAGCACTTGGGCTGCCCCCTGAGGCACCCCCAGAGGAGTTTGCTTTGTGTTAGAGGTTACTAGGTGGGACTGTGGTAGATCCATGTCCCACATGCCTAAGTTTACAAGAGCATTATTTCAGGGAGCTCTGCCTAAGTTTTGGAAAGAAGCAAGTAAAATCAGAAGAGGGGTGATAGTCTTAAGGAACTAGGAGAAATTTAGTAAGGAAAAAACAGATTCATTTATTCAGAGCTTAAATTTTAAGAACTCTGCTTTTATTTATTTTTTCTGAAAACTCTTCGTATCTCCCCCCCTTTTTGTCTAACATATAAAAAATGCAAATGCCATATTTGTTTAGGACAATGGATCATCTATCTGTATCTATTTTTGTATACTGACACTAAGAAATATGTTATGGGGAACATAATTCTCTTCAAGCCAGTGATAAAAGCAAATTTGCTAACTTTTCTTAATACTCTATTATAAATAAGTTATCTTGGGGTGCCTGGGTGGCTCTGTCCGTCAAGTGGCCAGCTCTTAATTTTGGCTCAGGTCATCATCTCAGGGTCTTGAGATTGGGCCCATGATGGGTTCCACACTCAGCATGGAGTCTGCTTGAGATTCTCTCTCTCCATCTCCCTCTGCCCTTCCCCTGCTCATGTTCTCTATCTCTTTCTAAAATAGATAAATTAAAAAATCTTTAAAAATAAGTAAGTAAATAAATAAATTATCTGTGCATGTGTCAATCTTTTTGAATATATCGCAACACTTTTCTAATAATAGCCACTCTATTTTTAAGCAGCTTTGATATGTGAATTACTTACCATACCATTCACCCCTTTGAAGTATACAATTCAGTGGTTTTCCATATGTTCACATATATATATATACAATATCACCACACTCAATTGTAGAACATATTTATCACCTCAGAAAGAAAATCTGTGTTCTTTAGCTATCACTACCCTACTCTCCTATCTTAGTCCTAAGCAACCACTAATCTACTTCTCCCCGGAGGAGGATGCAGCATGTCATGCAGGGCCACGTGAGGCTTGCAATTGCAAATAGCAGGAATAAGCAGAGGTTGTGGAAGTCAGACTTTATAGTAACCAGAGGATGAGGTGATACTTGATTCCCATGGGAGGTCATTGGCTTATTTGGGATTGGCTTGTTTGAATTTCATGGGCTGACAGGGAGCTGGAACCCATTAGACTGAGGACTGAGTGGGCTGCACTGGTCCAGCTTATAAAACTAGCCAGATGGGGACCTTTTCCTGCACTAAGTGGGGACATTTTAGGCAAAAGCAAGGTATCTTATGCTTAGAACTTTGGGGCCCTATGAAGCTCAAAGACGTCAGTGCAACACACGAAATGTTAGACCTTGTAATACAAAGGTACTAACTTCATCCTTTTTGCGTGCGGCTATCCAGTTGTTCCAACATCTTTTTTTGAAGACTAATCATTCCCTATTGAATGGTCTTGGCACCCTTGTTGAAAATCTGTTGACTCATAGATGTATGAGTTCATTTTTCAATTCCCAATTATTTTTCATTGATCTATATGTCTCTTTTTTTTTATTGGTACCACACTCTATTTCCTTTGCTTTGTAGTAAGTTTGGAAACTGTTAGTCTTCTTACTTTTTTCTTCTTTTCTGGGATTCTTTTGACTAAATAGCCAGTTTGTTTTGGAGGTTATGTTGGAATCTTGTAAGTGGATCAAGATTTATATAGAAGGAGAAACATAGCTATTGTAGACTAAGGCAGAGTTTTCTGCTGTCTTATAAGTGGTACTCTTCACTAGAGCGGCGACTTTAAAAAAGAAGTACATAGAATAATATAGGAGAATCCTTCCAAAAGAATTCACCCTGGGTGATGAGGTACTTGTGATGTGGGTGATGTACAAACAATGTAGCCCTTACATCCTTGTATATTGACTCATTTAACTGTGATTAATTCTATTTACGAATATTTTCAGATATAGATAAGATTGCACCTTCCTGTACCTTGAGGTTACTTGCACTGGATAATGAAATGGGAGTAGAAGTAATATGAGACTTCTACATAGAAGCTGTAAGAGCCAGTGCATAACTTACTACTTTCTCTTCTTCCTACCCAGGAAATGGAAACATTGCAGTTGGGTTTTCCCTTAGCTACGATTCTTGAGTTAGGCTGATATAGAGCAGAGCACACCTCTTTTACCCCCACTTTAGCACACTTATAATGGATATGCAGCATGATAGGAAAAAGACCACTATAACATTTATTAAAAAAATTTATTTCCAGTATAGTTAACATACAATGTTGTATTAGTTTCAGATGTACAATATAGTGATTCATCAATTTTATGTATTACTCAATTCTCATCCTGATAAGTGTACTTTTAATCCCCTTCATCTATTTCATATATCCCCCTCTACCCTCTAGTAACCATGGGTTTTGCTTTCTATAGTTAAGAGTCTGTTTTTTGATTTATCTCTTTTTCTTTGTCCATTTGTTTTGTTTCTTAAATTCAACATATGAGTGAGATTATAGGATATTTGTCTTTCTCACTGACTTATTTCACTTAGCATTATACCCTCTAGATCCATCCATGTTGTTGAAAATGGCAAGATTTTCTTCTTTTTTATGATTGGATAATATTCCATTATATACATACAGACCCCACGTTCTTTATCTGTTCATCTATCAGGGCATAGCTGGGCTGCTTCCATAATTTGGCTATTGTAAATAATGCTGCAGTAAACATGAGGGTGCATATATCTTTTTGAACTAGTGTTTTTGTATTCTTTGGGTAAATACCCAGTGCTAGAATTACTGGATCATATGATAGTTCTATTTTTAATTTTTGAGGAACCTCCATACTGTTTTTCATAGTGGCTGCACTAGTTTGCATTCTCACCAACAGTGCATGAGGATTCCTATTTCTCTGCATCCTCACCAGCACTTGCTTCTTGTATTTTTGATTTTAAGTATTCTGACAAGAGTGAGGGGACAACTCATTGTGGTTTTCTTTTGTATTTCCATGATGATTAGTGATGTTGAGCATCTTTTCATGTGTCTATTGACTACTATGTCTGTAGAGAAATGTCTGTTCACATCTGCCCATTTTTAAATTGGATTATTTGTGTTTTTTGGTGTTGAGTTGTATAAGTTCTTTATATATTTTGGATACCAATCCTTTATCAGATCTATTATTTGCAAATATCTTCTACCAGTCTCTAGGTTACCTTTTAGTTTTGTTGATTGTTTCCTTTTCTGTACAGAAGCTTTTTATTTTGATATAATCCCAATAGTTTATTGTTGCTTTTGTTTCCCTTGCCTCCAGGAAAATGTTGCTGAAAAATGTTGCTGTGGTTGATATCAGATAAATTACTTCCTGTGCTCTCTTCTAGGATTTACATGGTTTCTGGTCTCACATTTAGGTCTTCAATCTACTTTGAATTTATTTTTGTGTGTGGTATAAGGAAATGGTTCAGTTTCATTCTTTTGCATGTAGCTTTCCAGTTTTCCCAGTACCATTTGTGGAGGAGACTCTTTACCATTGCATGTTCTTGTCTCCTTTGTCAAAGATTAATTTGCCATATATTCATGAATTTATTTCTGGGGTTTCTATTCTATTCCATTGATCTATATTTCTATTTTGTGCCATATAATACTGTTTTGATTCCTGTAGCTTGAATACATATCTTGAAATCTGGGATTATAATACCTTCAATTTTGTTCTTTATCAGGAATGCTTTGGCTATTCAGGGTCCTTTAGTAGTTTGTGGTTTCACATAAATTTTAGGATTATTTTTCCAGTTCTGTGAAAAATGCTGTTGGTGTTTTTTAAAAAATATTTTATTTATTTATTTGAGAGAAAGAGCATGTGTGTGTGTGTGTGTGTGTGTGTGTGTGTGTGTGTTCACACATGGGGGGAAGGACAGAGGTAGAGAAGGAAGCAGATCCCCTGTTGAGCAAGGAGCCTGATGCAGGACTGGATTCCAGGACCCTGAGATCATGACCTGAGCTCAAGGCAGTTGCTTAACCCACCAAACTACCCAAACACCTGCTGTTGGTATTTTGATAGGGATTGCATTGAATGTGTAGATTGCTTTGGGTAGTGTGGATATTTTAAGGATATGTTTTTTTTTTTTCGATTTATGAGCATCAGTTATCTTTCCATTTCTTTTTTTTTTTTTTTAAAGATTTTATTTATTTGACAGAGAAAAACACAGCCAGAGAGGGAACACAAGCAGGGGGAGTGAGAGAGGGAGAAGCAGGCCTCCCGCCGAGCAGGGAGCCCAATGTGGGACTCGATCCTGGGTCTCTGGGATCATGACCTGAGCCGAAGGCAGTGGCTTAACCAACTGATCCACCCAGGCACCCTCATATTTCCATTTCTTTGTGTCATCTTCAATTTCTTTCATCAGTGCTGTATATTTATCAGAGTATAGGTCTTTCACCTCCAAGGTTAACTTTATGCCTAGGTATTTTATCATTTTTGATGCAATTATAAATGGGATTGTTTTCTTAATTTCTCTTTCTGCTACTTCACTATTAGTGTATATAAATGCAACAGATTTCTTTATGTTGAGTTTGTATCCTGTGACCTTACTGAGTTCATTTATCAGTTCTAATAGTTTTTGGTAGAGTCTTTACAGTTTTCTATATATAATATCATGCCATCTGCAAATAGTGGATGTTTCCCTTCTTCCTTACCAATTTGGGTGTCTTTTATTTCTTTTTCTTGTCTGATTGCTGTGGCGAGGCCTTCCAGTATTAAGTTGGATAGAAGTGGTGATGGTGGATATCCTTGTCCTCTTCCTGATCCTAGGGGAAAAAACTCAGTTTTCCACCATTGAGTATGATGTTGCGACCTTTATTGGTCATATATGTCCTTTATTATGTTGAAGTATGTTCCGTTTAAACCTACTTTGTTGAGGGGTTTTATCATGAATGGATGTTGCACTTTGTACTTTGTCAAATGCTTTTTCTGCATCTATTGAAATGATCAAAATTTTAAAATATTTTCTCTTATTGATGTGATGTATTGCATCAATTGATTTGCAAATTTTAAATTTATTGTTGGATTCAGTTTGGTCATATTTTATTGAGAATTTTGCACCTATGTGCATCAGAGATATTGGACTGCAGGTGGGTTTTTTTGTAGTGTTTTTATTTGGTTTTGGTATCAGGGTAATGCAAGCCTCATAGAATGAATCTGAAAGTTTTCCTTCCTCTTCCATGTTTTTAGAATAGTTTGAGAAAAATAGATATTAACTCTTCTTTAAATGTTTGGTAGAATTCATCTGTGAAAATATCTGGTCTTAGACTTTTCTTTATTTTTTTGTTACTGATTCAATTTCATTACTGGTAATCTGTTCAAATTTTTAATTTCTTTCTGATTCAGTTTTGGAAAGATATATGTTTCTAAAAATTTATCTATTTCTTCTTTTTTTTAAAAAAAAGATTTTATTTATTTATTTGACAGAGAGAAACACAGCCAGAGAGGGAACACAAGCAGAGGGACTGAGTGAGGGAGAAGCAGGCTTCCCGCCGATTAGGAAGCCGATGTGGGGCTCAATCCCAGGTCTCTAGGATCATGACCTGAGCTGAAGGCAGTTGCTTAACCAACTGAGCCACCCAGGTGCCCCTATCTATTTCTTCTTGATTGTCCAATTTGTTGGCATACAATTTTTCATAATCTCTTTTAATTCTGCATATTTATTTTTTAAAATATTTTATTAATTTATTTGACAGAGAGAGATCACAAGTAGGAAAAGAAGCAGGCAGAGAGAGAGAGAGGAAGAAGCAGGTTCTCTGCAGAGCAGAGAGCCTGATGCAGGCCTCAATCCCAAGACCCTGAGATCATGATCTGTGCCAAAGGCTGAGGCTTTAACCCATTGAGCCACCCAGGCACTCTAATTCTGTGTATTTCTATGGCCTTGGTTATATTTCCTCTTTCCCTTTTGTCTTTGTTTGTTTGAATTCTCCCTCTCTCTCTCTCTCCCCTCCCCCCTTTTTAAAAATGAATCTGGCTAAAAGTTTATCATTTTTGTTGATCTTTACAAAGAATCAGCTCCTGGTTTCATGCATGTGCTCTATTTTTGAAAATTTCTATTTCAGGGGTGCCTGGGTGGCTCAGTCAGTTAAGCATGTGCCTTCAGCTCAGGTGATGATCCCAGGCTCATCACCCCAGGGATGGAGCCCCATGGAGCCTGCTTCCTCCTGTCCCTCTGCTGTACCCCCTGCTGTGCTTTCTCTCTCTTTCAAATAAATTTAAATAAATAAATTTCTTTTTCATTTATTTCTACTTTAATCTTTATTATTTCCTTCCTTCTACTGGTTTTGGGTTTTGTTTTTGTTTTTTGTTTTTTTCCTAACTCCTTTAGTTGTTACATTAGGTTGTTTGAGACTTTTCTTGCTTCTTGAAGATGGCTTGTATAGCTGTAAAATTACCTCTTTGAACAGCTTTTGCTACATCCCAAAGATTTTGGACCATTGTGTTTTCATTTTCATTTCTCTCCATGTACTTTTGATTTCCTCTTCAATATCTTGATTGACTCATTCATTGTTTGGTAGTGTGTTCCTAGTTTTTGATTTGTGGTTACCATTAGATTTATATATGATATCTTCTACATATAGCCATCTGCATAAAGATGATGGTCAGTTAAGTTTGAACTCATTCTTTACTCCTCTCCCCTCTACATCTTAGATATGATGTCATACTTTACATTCTTTGTGTGCCTGTGTGTGTGTGAATACCTTGACTGATTTTTATTGATATACTTATTTTGACTGTTTTTATTTTTCCTATTTTTCTTACTCTTACTTATGGTCTTTCCTTTCCACTCAAAAACTCCCCTTTAATGTTTCTTATCGGGATCTTTCAGTTGTCATGAATTCCTTTAACTTTTCTTTGTCTGGGAAATTTTATCTCTCCTTCTATTCTGAATAACAGTTTTGCTGGATAGAGGATCCTTTTTTTTTTTTTTCAAAGATTTTATTCATTTATTTGACAGAGAGAAACACAGCCAGAGAGGGAACACAAGCAGGGGGAGTGAGAGAGGGAGAAGCCGGCTTCCCACCGAGCAGGGAGCCTGATGCAGGGTTGGATCCCCTGTCTCCAGGATCATGACCTGAGCCGAAGGCAGTCACTTAATCAACTGAGCCACCCAGGTGCCCCTGGATAGAGGATTCTTGCCTGTAGTTTTGTTTGTTTGTTCGGTTTTTTGTTTGTTTGTTTTTGGTTTCGTTCTGTTTTGTTTTATTTGAGCACTTTGAATATATTATACCACTCTCTTCTGGCTTGCAAAGTTTTTCTTGAAAAATCTGCTCATAGCCTTATCGAGTTTCCCTGACGGTTTTCTTTTCTCTTGCTACTTTAAAAATTCTCTCTTTATCATTACTTGTTGCCACTTTAATTACTATTCATCTTGGTGTGGACCTCCTTGAGTTGATTTTGTTGGAGGATCTCTGTTTCTCTTGAATCTAGATTTCTATTTCCTTTCCCAGATACAGGAAGTTTTCAGCTATTTATTCAAATAAATTTTCTGCCTGCTTTTTTCTCTGTTCTCCCTTTGGATCCCTATAATGCAGATGATATTATGCTTGATGGTATCACTGAGCTCCTTACCTCTGTTTTCATTTTTTACTATTATTTTTTTCTCTGTCCTGTTTAGCTTGATTGCTTTCCATTACTCTATCCTCCAAGTCACTGATCTCATCTTCTGCTTCCTCTGGTCTACTATTTATTCCCTCTAGTATATTTTTAATTTCATTTTTTAAAAAAGATTTTATTTATTTATTTGACAGAGAGAAACATAGCTAGAAAGGGAACACAAGCAGGGGGAGTGAGAGTGGGAGAAGCAGGCTTCCAACCTAGCAGGGAGCCCTATGTGGGGCTTGATCCTAGGGACCCTGGGATCATGACCTGAGCTGAAGGCAGACACTTAACTACTGAGCCACCCAGGCACCTGTTTAATTTCATTTTTTGAGCTCTTTGTTATGTCATCCATGTCTTTGTGAAGGGTCTTACTGAGGTTTTCCACTCTTTTCTTAAATCCAGTATCTTTACCATTATGTTAAATTCTCTACCAGACACATATTTCCACTTTGTTTAGATCTCTTATTGTGGTTTTACCCTGTTGTTTCATTTGGGACATATTCCTCTTTCTCTTCATTTTGTCTTACTCTCTGTGTCTGCTTCTTTGTATTAGGAAAGTCAGCTACATCTCCTGCTCTTGAAAGTAGTGGCCTTATGAAGAAGAGTTTCTATAGTGTCTTGCACTCCAATGTCCCCTGCTCACCAGAACCTTGTGCTTCAGGGTGTCTCCTATGTTTTGTGTGCACCCTAATGTGGCTGGGTCACTGTACCTTCAGTCCAGTCATCTGCAATGAGTCCCTCTGCCTGTTGTGGGCAGGGTTTGGTCCCTGTGTTAGTGGAGCAATTTGGGGCTGCCTTGGGATTAAGTTGATTAGACCAGTCATTTGTCAGAGATGTAGTAACACTGAACTGCAGGAAAATGTGGGGGTGGGATGTGTGGTACCGGCAAGTTTTTTGCTGACTGGATGGGACCTCCAGTTGCCAGGGAACCAAGGCAAGCCTGACTGGAGGGGATAGATCAACAGAAGCAGGCGGGAGCAGGGTGGCAGTATTAGCAAGGTTTGCATGGTAAGCTGGGGGAGAGGACCTGGAACCCAGGTCTGGCTGGAGGTGTGGGGGGGAGGTGTCTGTAGGAGTAAACAGGGTTGGATGTGCTGCTAACAAGTTAGGTAACAAGTGTTGGCACCACATTGGTTCCCACAGGTGTCTGTGTGTCTAGGCTCAGGTGTGTGTGTGTGGGGGGTGGGGTGGGGAGAGAAATGCACCTGCCAGTTCCATTGTTCCTAGAGAAGTCTCCCAATGACTCCTGATCCTCCAGCACACACTCTGAGATTAGTAAACAGATCTCACTATTCTATACCCTGGACATTTTTCAAACTGTTGCTTCTGTGCTGTATCTCCATGGGGCTGTTGTTCTCTTTAAGGGTGGTGACTGTTTGTTCTCATGTTCCAAGGAGCCTGCTGATTTTTAATATTCTGGGTTTTAAGCCCCACTGATTGTAAGACCCATGAAATTCGGTCTCCCTCGTTTTCAAAGCCATATGTGGTAATTCATCTTCCCCTTGTGGGATTCCTGGTTTGAAATTTTCTTCTCTTCCCTCTCTGTGCCTGCAATGTCTCTCCCTCTTATGGATGGTCCTAAAGGTAGGTCTGTTTATCTCCTGACTGTATCTTCACTTTTCCTACCCTCTTCAGTGTGGCCTCTTCTATATATTTAGCTGTGGAGAGTTTGTTATGCCACTTTTCAGGCAATTTTCTGGGTTATTTACTCAGATGTGACTGTTATCTAGTTATATCCATGGTATTAATTGAATTTAGGGTCCTCCTATACCACCATCTACCCTGGAACTCCTGATCATTAACGAACTTATTACTATAGCCTAATCAAGTCTATCTAATTAGCAAATCGGTTCCTGAAGTAGAACTGTCATAATACAAAAATCTAAAATATGTGGCAATGGCTTAGGCATTTGAAAATAACCTTCAAAAATGGTTATTAGAGACTGGAATGATAGAAAGCCACATATTGCTGTGGTAAAACTTGGGGGAAAATATTATATGAATTGACTTGAAGGAAAATCATGAACCAAATGAGTTTGTTATTCTTAGGGAAGAGGTTTTAAGGGAAGTATTATACACGTAAGTGAGCTTCTCTTGATTGCATTTGATGAAGTATTACAAGATAGAAACAAGCTCAGAAAAGAACTGGTCTGCTTACAAGCTGGGATTAAAGGGAATAGAATGAGTCCATAAATTTAGAAACCTGTAGGACTGGACAGAGAGACTGCTTCACAGTCCCAACTAATAAATACAAAATAACAAGGCTATTGAAATTGAACCATATGTAAAGGCTCAAATATTGATGTTTGCTGATTATATTCATTGCTAAAACTCACGAATGGCTTAAGGGAACATTTAATAAATACCCTAAATAGAATGCACATGCGCACGTGTGCACACTCACATGCATACACACACACATACAAAAGCTTACTTAGCAAAAGATTTAAGTGGTAATACTCTTGCTACATCTATAGAATACATAATTGTATTGAAGGTGGTTGTGACATGGTGACTGGAAAGCAAGACAACCAAACAAATAATTGAAGAAATACGTCTAGAAATGAATTATGGCTGTGGCTATTGGCACATTGAAATGACTAGAATCAGGCATAAAATGTTTATTGTGTTTGTAAGAAAGTGGTTCTAATAAATCATTATCTTGAGGTACAAAAAGTTTATGACTGTTTGATGTTTAACATATTTCATCTATGAGCAGGAGAAAGCCTCTGAAACTTCATGAAGTGTGGATATCTTGATGCCCACTTTATATGTGGCCAAAGAAACTAAGGAGAGAGAATAATATCCCAAAGGATGAATCATGGCCCATGAAGAAAAGTGAGAAGGGTGTTATCTTTCAGTAACTGAGATTAATGCTTAATCAAAAATCATTTCTCACCTCTTAAGGGTGTCATCACAATTCTGTTCTGCAGATCAAAATTGCTAAGAACCAATGTGGCTCCTGTTTTTGTCTTTTTTTAAAAAAACTTTGTGAATGTGTTCATTTTGGTTATCCTGCCCTACTTTAGTATATTTGGTTTGTAGGAACGATAACTTACCTTTTAATTCTTAGGGCTCTGGATCAAGAGAAGCCACATTCAAGACTTTATATTAACCTCTGATGTACAGATTTTTGTACATCACCCAAAAATCCTGAACTCCGAGCTTGATGCCATGACTTTTGAATTGACGCCAAGGGAGAGTGATGAATATATTTTGCCTGTGGAAGAACAATGAACAGGATATTTGGTGTGGTGTTGGGTGTATTATAGTGGTCATTATTGTTGTTAACCAACTTTTTCCAGTTCTCTTTCTTTTCCAGTTCTTCTTCTTTTGCATATATGTAAGATTGTTTTCCTTATACCTTTGAAGCTTGATGGGACCATGTATCTTGCTTTGGCCATTGCAGTGTGAGCAATAATGTCATTTCTGGGTAGAATTTTAGAGCTTTTATGTGACTTACTACTGTCCTTTCTTTTTGGCTTGGAACATAGAGATGGAGCCTTTTTCTTTCTGGCTCCTGTGTGATGATATCCCAAAATGACACCCTTCCTCCTACCTACTCTGCCACCACCAGTGGACCAGTGGTGGATGTAGTGAGAATGTTGTTATTGCAGGACATCTTAGTCTATCTGTGTACACAAAAGTCTTTGGTCTGGCAGCTCATGGAAACTTCTTTGGAAAATTTGAATATATAGAAGTTTTATATACATATCTTGATCTACATCATTATTTTATTTGTAATATTTATTACAGGTTTGATTGCTCTTCCAGAAAGATCTAGACTCTAGTAGATAATTAATGCACAATTGAAATAATATTGCGCTGAGCCTGTGTGCTGTAGCTGCTGAGGTATTTATTGATACTGATTGATATTGATATTGATCTTTACATCATCAAACAAAGTAAGCTTTCCTGGCATTAGTTGGGTTTAACATAAGCCAGAAGACCTGAAACTCAAGACTAGACCTGAGGATTGGAACTATTTTGTTACTCAGCTGTAGAGTTAAGTGAATCAGAAGCAACTGGGACCAGCTCTACAAAACCTGATTAAATATGAGATGAGACTAAGGATATGTTATACAACTATGTTAACTGAAAAAGAGAACGAGTAGCCTGTATAATACTTGTTTTGCCTTTTTAATTATTTAAATGTTTTAATGGGATTTGAATACAGATATATACAGATCACATAATAAATTTATATTATTAAATTCTTTAGCATTTTATTTAACTAATATTCATATATGATGCATTATATAGAATAAAAATTCCACTATACTTATTATGTAAATTAGCCCCAAAACAATTTGGTTGTTACCTTCAGCTATAAACAGATATGACAAATTCAAGCTGATTTGGGAAATTATTTAATCAGTGAGAGATAAAATGTGTGCAAATGAAAATGAAATGTCATATTGTACAAGTCAATTTCAAGCTGAAATCCTATAATTTCTACATAAAATTTGGGCTTCCCATAAATATTAGTAATGCAAAGTCAAAGCTCCCTCTTTACATTTATATCACTCTATGATATTATTTTTCAAGGATATGTTAATGTGAGTTACAGAAAATGAGAAAACTTTACCAGAATGAAACTCAGAAGAAAATCCTGATGTTTGTGTATTTTCCTTCAATTAGGTTTATTGCATATTTGTATTTTATATATGGAGTTTATATTCAATTACATATACAACAAGAAGCTAATATTTGTATATTCACCATGTGTGGGCTCTGTGGGTGGCTCAGTTGGTTGGGCAACTGCCTTTGGCTCAGGTCATGATCGCGGAGACCCGGGATCCAGCCTCACATTGGGCTCCCTGCTCAGCAGGAAGCGTGTTTCTCCCTCTCTCACTCATCCTGCATGTGTTCCCTCTCTGGCTGTGTTTCTCTCTGCCAAATAAATAAATAAAATCTTAAAAAAAAAAAGTACTCTCTCTCTATGTATATACATTTATACATATATTTTATACATACATTTTATCTTCACAATTAATCTGTAAGGTAACAATTATCATTATAATACCAGTTTTATAATGAGGAAATAGACACTTAGAAAGGTTAAATAACCTGCCTAAGATTAAATGCTAGTAATTGATGAAGGTAGAATGAATCTCTGTTTTTCTGACTATAAGACATATTTTTATCCTATAATACTCCTACTTCCTCCCATAATATTCTCATATTAATTTAAGTACATTCTGTAAAACTGTATAACTAATAAGGAGAATACAAAAAATGTAAAAACAACTTCAGATGAATCCTTTTTCAAATGGAAATTTTTTTTCAGTGTTCATTTAAAACTCTCAAGATGATTTAACAAAATATCTTGACTTAGATTTTCCCTAGGACACTGAAAACTTTGATGAGGTCGGTAGAAGAAAAAAAAATATCTATTTGAACCTAGAACCTCTTTTTTTTTTTTTTTTAATCTGGCCTGAAAAAGAGGTAACTTGACTTAGAAGCAACTTTTTTTTTAATGGAAAAACTGACTGCTGTGGTCTATTTCATTATTCCAAGCAACCAATGAAATTGAAGGGATTTGGGAATCTGTGGTTCTAGTGGGTGAAACTGTCCTTTATAATAAATCAGTGTTTGTCCAGTAGATCGGCATTTCCTCACTTCTACACATCATCTCCTTTGGACAAGAGATTCTTTTTCTGTGGATGTCATTGAATGGAACCATGCCTGCTAACTGACTTCCTGAGACTGTGTACTTGCCTCAACAGTGGATCACAGGTAATCTATACCTGAAGATAGGAAGAGTCGATTCATTGGACAAATAGTTATTGAGCATCATCTGTGGATTGGACACTCTAGAAGTGTTAGTGTACAGCAATAAAATAATACAAAAATCTCTGTAGTCTATATTCCAGTAAAGAAATGCAGACAATAACAAGTAATATGTATTATAGATCAGAAGTTGTTAAGTGTTCTGGAGAAAAATAAATTAGAGAGGAGAATGGGAAATGTGTTGGGTGGATTTACAATTTTATTTATTTAGAAATAACTTTAAATTTACAGAAAAACAATGCAAGAATAGTACAAGAAACTTCTGTTTTCAGGAACCATTTTAGAGTAAGTTGCTATCCATTCTGACTTACAGTACACAGGACTTTCTCCTACACAATCATAATATAGCCATAAAAATCAATAAATTAGCCCTGATTCTTCTCCTACAGTTTCATCAGTTGTCCCCAAAAGGTTCTTTATACAAAAAGACCCTATTCAGAATCATATATTGCATTTAGTTCATGTCATTTCAGTGTCCTAAATCAAAAATACTTTTTCATTGATAGAGAACATCCTTTTACCATCTCTTTCTCAAATCTTTACATTGTAGACTTTAAATATCTTACAGTTTTTTTGTCAGACCTCAGTAACAGTTTTTCAGTATTTCTTTGACTTTCAACCTTGGTACTTTGAAGATTACTTGCTAAACATTTTGTAGAATGTTCTAGTATATGTGTTTTTCTGATGACTCCTCATGGCTAGATGTCAATTATACATTTTTGGTAAGAATGCCATATAAGTGAAATTGTGTTATTACTGCATCCAATCAAGTGAGAGGTTATTTCAATTTGTCTCATAATGTTGACTTTGATCACTTAATTAAGAAGACGTCTGTCAGGCATCTCTACTTCAAAGTTATTCTTTTTCCCTTGTAATTAAAAGGCATTTTATGGGGAAGTATTTTGAGAGTATGTAAATATCCCTTTCCATATTGACTTTCATCCACTATTTTAGCATCTATTGCTATTTCTTGGTTGATAATTACTGTCATGATCCATGACTTTCACTATATTTATTAGTTGTTCCACTATAAAGAAAAATATTTCTCTTCTCTATATTTATTATTTGAAAAATTTAGATCAAGATAAATGCATGGATTTTTATAATATAATTTTATGTAATTTTATATAATTTTTAGCATTATTATTTAATTTGATACTCAAATTTTCCCAGCTTTGGCCAGTAGAGGTTCTTTTAAACTGACACCTGTGTCATTTTGACAAAGCCCCATCTTTGAGTTCTCCTTTCTCTCTAACATAAAAATCTTCTTCAGGCTTATTTTGTAATTTCTCTGCTTAGCTCTGGAATCAGCCACTTTCGAGAATCCCTGAATCTCTTAAGCAGAAAAGGACATTGGATATTTGGAAACCAAGATCTTAGGGTTAGATATATTTTTGCCAATGGGGTATTGCGGCACCTAAATCTTTTTAGTGTTCATCGTTGGGGTTACATATACCTACAAACACCAATTTATGTACATACTCATTTCTATATCTAAATATTCTGAAAGCATGAGTTAACATTAACCTCCAGCTCTAATCCAAAACTACCACCAGGGCTCATTCTAGTTTTTTCCCTTTCCTTTTGTAACTCCCTTCCCCCTAGTAAGAAACATAGCTGCCATGACCTTTAATGTTATGTGTTAAATAAATATTTTCTGAATAGAACCAATCTCCTGTTGCTCCTACCAGCCCCCTTCCTTCACAGGCTAAAATCTTCAGTCTTCACCACTTTATCCTGTTGAGACTTCAACACGCTACTCCAAGCTTCCACTCTCAGTGCTCCCTGCGTAGACGGCCTCCACAACTCATGGATTGTTACACAACACACAAGTCTGCTGCTTCCTCCAACCCAACTCTGCATAGATGACTACCCTTCTGGGCTTTTGGGAAAAAAATTATTTAAGAATGCAGGAAGAATACTGGGCTGCAATTTTCAATATAATGATCAGGAGACATCTTGCTAAGATTAGATTTGAGGGAGGATCTGAAGTTGGTGAGGGAGTGGATCGTGTATGTGGATACTGGGAGAAGAATATTCTAGGCAGAGGAACTAACTTGTGCAGAGGTCTTGAGGCACAAAGGTGTCCGGAGAGTTGAAAGCAGGGAGGCCACCATCCTTGGAGCACAGTGAAAGGGAGAGAGAGTAAGTGAGGTCAGAGAGAAGTCAGTAGGACAGATTCTGTAAGGTCTTATAGCCTATTGTATAGTCTTGTCTTTTCTTTAAGTGAACTAGGAGGCCATAAGAGGATTCTGAGCAGTGAAGTTATGTAATCTGACTTTTGTTTTAAAGGATCATCCTAGTTCTTGTGTTGAGAATAGTCTGTGTGTATGTGTATGATGCTAAGGGGTGGGGGAGAGGGACGTTGAAAGCAAGCAAAGGAGGAATTAGACTAAGTGTGATAAATGTGGAAGTGGAGAGAAGCAGTCGGATTCTGGATATATTTTGAAGGTAGTGTTGATGGGATTTGCTGACTTGATAGGTACACAGTATAAGAATAAAAGATAGGCAACAAATTCTTAAAAAATAATGAAATATAAACTCAAGGATGTCAGGGATTTTTTTTTTCTTTTTTCTCTTTGGTCAGTTTTGTTCAGTATTATATCCCCAATTCTCAGAACAATGCCTGGTACATAACAGATATTCAACAAGTAATTGTTGAATTGTTGAAGAAAAAAATAAAAATTAAAGAAGAAAAATTATATTTGCAACAAGTATTTTCCAGTATACGAGAGAGAATCTTAAGCAGGCCCCATGCCCAGTGCCTCTTGGGGAATTCACATCTTTATTTATTTATTTTTTTTTAAAGATTTTATTTATTTATTTATTTATTTGACAGAGGGAAACACAGCCAGAGAGGGAACACAAGCAGGGGGAGTGAGAGAGGGAGAAGCAGGCTTCCCGCCGAGCAGGGAGCCCGATATGGGACTCGATCCCGGGTCTCCAGGATCACGACCTGAGCCGAAGGCAGTTGCTTTAACCAACTGAGCCACCCAGGCGCCCCGGAATTCACATCTTTAATGGTGGGTGTAGAAATTACCACTGAAAAATATTGACAAACCTATATTTAGTCAACTGATAAAATGTGAGGTGAGAACAGTAAAAGGGACTAAAATATATACTTTTGTTTCTACCAAAAATATCTTTTAAATTGAATATTAGAAAAATTGAAGGGTTCTGATTGTGTTCAGTAGCTCCTACATTAGCACTCACCTGCTATGACATAATGGACCTTTTGCACACCTGGGATGAACGGCAGGAAATTTGTTGCCCACAATGAGGAAGCACCAGAATCTGAGTAGGATATTAGAAGAATAAAGTAAGAGCAGATGTGATTATTCTTATTATAGCAGACTCTCTCTCTCTGTTTCAAATTGGACAAAGCATATTTGCAACAAGTATTTCCCAGTATATGAGAGAGAATCTTAAGCAGGCCCCATGCCCAGTGCGGACTCCAATGCAGGACTTGATCTCACAACACTGAGTTCATGACCTGAACTGAAATCAAGAGTCTGATGCTTAACCGATCAAGTCACCCAGGCACCCCTCTTCTTTTTTTAATGTTTAGCTATTGCACTTAATATCATATTATTTTCCCATAGTCATGGAGTGTTTTTTTAAACATATTTTTTTAAAAAAGATTTTATTTATTTGACAGCGAGAAACACAGCTAGAGAGGGAACACAAGCAGGGTGAGAGAGAAAGGGAGAAGCAGGCTTCCCGCCGAGCAGGGAGCCTGATGTGGGGTTCCATCCCGGGTCTCCGGGATCATGACCTTAGCTGAAGGCAGTTGCTTAACCAACTGAGCCACCTAGGCGCCCCTAAACATAATTTTTAATAGTCACAAAATATATCATTGTAAAAGTTACCAAAGTTGATTTAAATAATCCCTGATTGTTGGACACTTAGGTTGTTTTGTCACTTCTTCCCTTTGAAGCGTTCCTATGCCAGGATTTCAGTTGAGCAGACGAGAGGATTAAAGATTTGGACACTTGATGGGCATTGGGTTGGGCAGCTAAACTGAGGTATAAAAGGATCTATTGCATGAATAGTCACTACTTATTAACTCCATTATAGCCTTAATTTTTAAATGAAATTAAATTTCTTTTATTAATTTAATTTAATTTAATGTTTTGTTTTTGTTTTGTTTTGTTTTTTATAGTCCTAACTTAAAACCAAGTTCTGACTCAGGCCCGAGGATGAGGAGATTATAGAACATTGGCACCATGAGTTTTTGTTTTCTTTTAGGTCATGTCATGAGTTTTTGTTTTTGTTTTCTTTTAGGTCATAATTACATGATGCTTAAATAACATGATGCATAATTCATGGTGCTTAAATAACCCATCAAGTAATTAAATTCAGTAAAAATATGACTCTATTATTTCATGTCTTGCCATGCTACTAATGGCTACTAGAGGGCAGTAGAAGCCAGGAACTGACAGAAAAAGCACCAGATTGAAAAGGCTGGGGAACCATCTGTACGTGGTTGAGACAGAAGATTGGGTTCAAAGAGTCTGCAATAAAGGTTACTTTAGTAACTTAAGAGGCTAACAAAATAAAGGAATGGGCAAGAGTGCTAAAAGGGTTAGGTGCTTAAAAGACACCTAACCTTAAACCTTTGGAGGAGTGAAACTAACAAATGAAGAGTAGGAAGAATCACCAAGTTTAAGCCAAAAGCCATGGGTTATCAGGTTATCCATTTGAAGGAGAGACTAGCGTTAAAGCTGTGTTGAGTTTGAAGTGCATATATCAGGGAAACAAGATGTCTTTACAAGAACTGGGGATATCAGAGGGCTATAACAACATGACATCCTCTAAGCAAACCTTCCATTTGAAGAGGCCACATACCAAGTCCACAAGTGAGTAAATGTTAGGGCATGACAGACTGGGAGGTTTGGAAACTATGGGAAAGAGGGAACATTTTAGTAAAACAGTTTCTAACTTATGGCAGTAGAAGAAACACTGGGCAGGAGTACTAAAACTGGATTTAAGGTCTACCCCAGCGAGGTATAGGGCCATGAGCAAGTCATTTACCTTTCTTGGGCTTCCGGTTTCTCATGGAAAAATTTGGGATTGGACTGGATGAATTCCAAGATACCTAAAATATTTGAAATCCTAGGTAGGACTGGATTGATTTGGTAATTAATCAAAATCATCACCCAGTTACACTGTGTAGATGAGTGAGATAACTGTCCAGCCCACCAATACTGTTTTGGTTTCTACAGATTGTGCTAATATAGCTAGACAAGGAGTGCTGCAATCCCATCATTTCTTATTTGTACTTATATGAAAAACAGAAGCCTATTTGATGTTTCATATTGCATATTCATGTAAACGGAAGAAGAAAGAACAAGGTTTTTAAGAGTTGTTGATCTTGTTTTAAATAGACTGGTATGTGTCTTTGTGAAATTTTTAAAGGATTTGCAAAAGAATCCACAGAAACTCATCATTACTATTTGACTCTTTAGTTGTTGACACTTTTAGGAAGACCTTAAAGAAACTTCAGGATTTTTTAGATTTTTCCAATTGGAGTTCATATTTTTGAATTCTAAAGTAGAAGATAATGATAAACACATCGTCAAAATGTTAATCATTCCCTTTCTCCTAATTATCACTATATGATTACAGGCAATTTTTTTTGCTTTCAAATTTCTTTTAAATTTGTAACTGTCAAAAATTTTTTTTAACTGTCATTTTAAAATGGGAGTTATTGCTTTTTGAATTTTATCTTGATGGGGGAAATTCAGTAATTAACAAATCTAAGGAGGTTGTCTATAGTTATTAGATTACAAGCACTTTTTTTTTGAAAACCTACTCCCTTAAGAGTAGAAATAGGAGAATGTCAAATGTAGACATTTAAAAATTTCAACGACTTTAAAGCTGGTTAGAGGTAGAATCTGATTTGCTTCTTCATCTAATTTTATAGAAAAAAATTCAAATATATTATTAAACATGATGCATAGTTGACTTGATTTTTGAAATGGGAAGATATCATACACATTGTTGGGTATGAAGAATCCTTGACCTTTTCATTGCCAAGGGCTCTTTTAATTATTTTTTCTCTAGTGATTCAACATTCTGAAATATTTTATCATTTTTTTCCTCTCCAAAAGCGCCCCTAAAATGATAATTAGGTTTTTCATTTTAAATGAATCTGAAATACATGCGACTACGGATCTCTTTACCACAAGTTTAGCAATGACACCATTCCAAGATGATGAATTTCAATCAAATAAAAAATAATCCTAGTATTTAGTGCACATTCAGTGTGAGCAAATACATTAATCTTTTTTTCAAGTATAATAACATACAATGCAGTATTAATCAAGAGACAATATAGTAATTCAACAATTCTATATATTGCTTTGTGTTCACCACATTAAGTGTAATCGCCATCTGTCACTGAACAATGTCATTACTATCTTCCTGACTGTATTCTCTCTGCTGTATTTTCATCCCTGTGACTTATTTATTTTATAACTGGAAGTTTGTACTGATAAGGTCCGGAGTCGACTGCCTCCCCAAAAAGAACCGAGGATGCTCAGGATAATGCAAATCACACAGCGAGGTTTATTTCCAGCTTGCTGGGGTCCAAGTATCTGCCTGACGCCGAATGCAAGGGTCTAGGGGTTTATATGCATTTCAGACAGCAAGCATAAGTCACACAGTTCAGATGTCAACCGAGCAGAGCATTCTTAGTTTGCATCTAAATACATCCCCGGGACCCTCCCTGGATGGGAGATTAAGGGGTTTAACTGGTTGGGCTTCTCCACCAACCTGGCTCCCTTTGTTTTCCAGGGGCCATTTGTCCATAACACCTGGAGCTGTTTTTATGAATAAACAGGATGGCGGCTTGGATTCCAAAACTGGACCTTACAGTACCTCTAAATCCCTTTTATCTATTTCACCCATACCTTCACCCACCTCTCATCTGGCAACCACTAATTTGTTCTTTATAGCAAATACATTAATTCTATTATAGTTTTGAAATATTAAAAATAGATCCAGGTCTCCTATGGATCCTGGGGAATTACTTCTTTTCCCTACCACTATCAATTTGCAGATAAGTAGCTCAATCAATTGTTTAAAGTACCACTGATATAAGTCCAATCTCTATCTACAGTAGTTGATATTCCCTCTTCTTTAGTATTAATCGTTACAGCTTATGGGAATGAATGAAGTTAAGTTCACATTTTTCAGAAAAAGTGAAGCTAGAGGGACACCTGGGTGGCTCAGTTGGTTAAGCAACTGCCTTCAGCTCAGGTCATGATCCTGGAGTCCCAGTATCAAGCTCCGCATTGGGCTCCCTGCTTGGTGGGAAACCTGCTTCTCCCTCTCTCACTCCCCCTGCTTGTGTTCCCTGTCTAGCTGTGTTTCTCTCTGTCAGATAAATAAAATCTTAAAAAAAAAAAAAAAAAAAGTGAAGCTAGAAATTTGGGATGGTTAGTTTTTTTTGTGATTTTTTTTTTCTAGATGACATTTAAACTAAACAAATTTAATTTTAGGGGGTATCTCATGCAGATACAAAGAACTTAATTTTTTTTTTTTTAAGATTTTATTTATTTGACAGAGAGAAACACAGCCAGAGAGGGAACACAAGCAGGGAGAGTGAGAGAAGGAGAAACAGGCTTCCTGCCGAGCAGGGAGCCCGATGTGGGGCTCGATCCCAGGTCTTCCGGGATCATGACCTGAGCTGAAGGCAGTCTCTTAACCAACTGAGCCACCCAGGCGCCCCAAAGAACTTAATTCTTAATATTTCCTGGGAAATAGTTCCAAAGTAGTGTTCCTTACTGTTATTTTCTTTTTGGAATCCTGTAAGAATAAGAGTTGAGATATTATTTTGTTTTAGCAACATGTCGATGTGACTGTCATTTCATTACTTAAACTTTATTAGACATTAACTTAGTTGCAAAATGGAAAATATTTAATTTCTGACTCCAGTGAAGCTACATAGTAATATTGTGTGTGTGTGTCTGCCAATTACTTGAGTTGTTTCCTCAACCCTGCCCCTAAACATGTTATATATGTATGGCTTTTTACGGGTGAAGAAGAGGACTATTTTTAATAGTCCTGAAATACCAAAGTATAAGTTACCTACTCATAATTTTGGAACGACCTCTGGCTCCTCCTCTTTCCCTATGTACACTACCTGTGGTTAAAACTACCTCTTGCCATTCCTTACTGTGATGTCTGAAAGTTCTGTATCAACCATCCCTCCCTTTTTTTTGTAATCAAAATATCCAAATAACTCATCTTGGAGGGTTAACACAGTGATTTATTACCAGTATAACCAAGTCTTCATGAACTGTTTTGTTAACACGGCTAACTAGCAGAGAGTAAGGATGAGAAATAGGAAAAACCAAATTTGGAAGAGTAGTTACATGAAGGACAATGGAACTTAGAATGCTCAATTCTAAGTTGATGCACAGTGACAACCACAATACCCTGGGGGCACCAGGAGCCTGGAGTTAGAATCAAAGCATCAATTGATTTTGTCTTACTCATAATTTTGTTTGGATTAATTCTATACATAGTATTTGTGTTCTGAGGAAAACCAAGCCTTTAAGGACATATTTGAAAATGAAATACTTTTTTGCCTACTTCTAACACTGATCTGCATTGGAGCCCTCATTGCTGGGCCTTGCTTTTAATATTGCAGTCATCACTAGAGTAAAATGAAAATTTAATTTTATGTTTTTTATGTATTATCCATTAAAAAAATGCTTTAGTCTTATACCTAAAAAAAGTTCTTGGGTTTGTACTTTATGTTTGCACACAGAGAATTTTGTGAGGAAGGCATCTTTAAAAACAGAACCAAATAATTTGACTAAAAACACTTAGAACTCTTCAGTGGAGACTATTAGAAAAATTACTTAGAAAACTCCTTGGGATCAGAATATTACAGGGATTTATAGAATCCTGTAACTCATTCTCATATAACTGGTTAGAGGGAAAATCTGACCTAGAGACAATTTTCCTGCTCCTCCTTCAGATGCTCAATTCATAAGGCAGGAACTCCTGAAGATCTGAAAGTAAACCTAAATTAAAAATGTTTTAGTTTCTCTGCTTAATAATGGTAGATACCATTTTTTTTGTCAAAGTCTTATAATGAACCAGACATTTAGAGCATCAGCTACAATCTTTGCAGCCATCCTGTAAAGTTGTTATAGCTAATACTGAGAGGTGGAATAGCACAGAGATTAGGAGTTTTGGTTCTGAGTCACGTAGAATAGTGCCTAGTACCTACCTAGATTCAGATTCCACCCATGTTACTTAATGGCTGAGTGGTCTTGGTTTCTTTATCTTTAAGATCCGGGTAAGTAGTACCTATCCTACAGTGTTGCTACAAGTGAGAAAGAGGCCTGGCTCTGTCAGTTAGGCCTTGGGTATAGCTAGAAGCAGGCTTGGGGACTGGCAGCTAGTTTGTGGTGTTTGCCTGCTGAACATAAAAATTTCATAGAACTTTAATGGCAGACAAGGCCATTCTGTGGCCATGATGAAATCAAGACAAGATTATGTTCATGTCTGAACACAGATAAAAGCAAGAAAGTTGACTACACAAATGATCAAGCATCCTCTTGTCCTGGCTAAAATGAATGACTATATCTTCTTTACCAATTACAAACCTAGCCTTACTATATTCTTCCTTCCTTTTACATAGGAATTATTAAGATATCAAATGTAGAATTACCTATACTTTCAGGCAGTATCAAATACAGCACAATGTTCTGTTTCCACTAACTCTCCCTAAATCTCCTAACAAGCGTGAACCTTAGTCCTTTCTAACACCCACTTGCTGAGATGCCCCACAGTTGTCCACAGTGTGTGGTCTCCCTCATTGTAACAAGCCAAAAAACCCAACCTTGTTTAACCAAAGGTGTGCTCCTTGTGGTCCTTGGCTAGAGAGCATTGACAAGAGGAGTGGATGAGTTAATCCATGTGAAGAACTTAGAACAGTGCCTCATACTGGGTAAGTGCTCAGTGAATATTATCTATATAGTGTTTAATGATTTTGTAGATGGTGATAGGGAAACTCAAAGAGGACCCACAGCTGGGAGCTGGTAGTGCTGAGATTCCAGTTCAGTTTTGCTATCTCCAGAGCCCATATTTTCACTATGCCTCACTGTAATCACTCTGATTCATCACCATAGCTTTCTCATCCATCCTGTCAAGAGGTGTGTTTATTGGCCCCCTGGGATTCTAATTGTGTCTTCATCTATGTTTGAGCAAAAATTCTTTTTCTTTAGACGGCATTAAAAAATCAACTCTTAATCCTTTTCATTTATGTAAAGGCTTGTTAGGTAAAAGACCTTCAGATTTTCTTTCTTTTACTACAACTTCAGTCTTTTGATCATGGGAAAATTCTTTTATCCTTTGAAGTCTCATTGATTGAAAAGGCTGTGGTAAAGAATGTTAACTTAAATCTTTCTCTAGAGAAGGTAGCTGAAAGACAAAAATGGCGATATTCCCAAGCTAGCCCCAGGGTAGAGAAGTCTGAAGATGGGATCTCAAGTATAGGACTCAGTAGAACCATACAGCCAACTGCTACAGGGATAAAGGAATATCAGGGAACCTCAAGGAAAGACAATACTGACAGCAAGAGGAATTGATAATAAAATTACACCATGGATGTAAGTGCCTTTTGCATTTACTCACTTTCTAGTTTATCCCATGGGGATCTGTGTGTGCTTGCAGTGGGTGGAGTGAGGTAAGTATTTGAGTTAAGCAAGAATTTCTAACTAGGTTTTTCCCAAGCTGTCTTTTCTGAGAGTGCTGGTATTCTTAGGAGATATTATATATGTTCTGTGAAAGACTGTTTAAGGGTCAATTTTTTGAACTGTTCCAACTGTGTCTCTACTTCTTGTAGATGCACAAATGAATATTAACTGTAATTAAAAGCTCTTAAAAATGCAGAATACCACTGTAACTTTGTAAGTCAGGCATTTCTCAAATTTATTTGAATTCAATATTTTTTCCTTAGAACATGTTAACATCGTCATTATTATAGCTAACACTTACGAGAGTGTTTACCATACACCAGATACTCTTCTAAGTACTTTTCCTATATTCATTCATTACCTCAACAATTTTATTATTATTATTATTTTTTAAGATTTTATTTATTTATTTGACAGAGAGAAACACAGCCAGAGAGGGAACACAAGCAGGGGGAGTGAGAGAGGGAGAAGCAGGCTTCCCGCCGAGCAGGGAGCCCGATGTGGGGCTCGATCCCGGGTCTCCGGGATCATGACGTGAGCCGAAGGCAGTCGCTTAACCAACTGAGCCACCCAGGCGCCCCCAATTTTATTATTGTTAAGGAGACTGAGGCATAGAGTAGTTTAATAACCTATTCAGGGTGACACCTAGTAAATCAGTACAGAATATTCTTTTAACTACTGATGTCTTAGGAGAAAACATGGGAAGTGCTATTTATTTATTTATTTATTTATTTATTTATTTATTTATTTATTTATTTATTTGACTGACAGAAACTCCGCTAGAGAAGGAACATAAGCAGGGGGAGTGTAAGAGGGAGAAGCAGGCTTCCCGCTGAGCAGGGAGCCCAATGGGGGGCTAGATCCTGGAATCTGGACTCCAGGATCATGACTGGAGCTGAAGGCAGTCGCTTAAGGACTGAGCCATCCAGGCGTCCTGGGAAGTGCTCTTTTGAACTGAAGGAGGTAAGAAAGAGGAAAGAACCACATTCACTTTTTAAAGTATTCTATCAACATTTATTGAGAAACTAGTATGAACAGATGCTATTCAAAGTACTGGAGCAAACAGCATTAAGACAGGTAAGATTCCAATTCTTATGGAGCTTACATTGCAGTTGGGATAAATAGATAATAATAGATAAACACATAAGTAAACAAACAAACAAAAACAGGTAGTGATAAATGTTGTGATAAAAATAGAGTGGTTTGACAGAGTGTGAATTAAGAGTGTTTCATTTCTCTTGAAAATTAATTGCAATGTCTTATCAGATGACTTCATGTGACTCTGCAGCAGAATAGTTGGTTTAATCATAGCCTTTTCCTATTAGGCTTACTGATGTATTGATAAGGTGTGTTTTTCCCTATTGGAAAGGTCATCAATTTGGCTTTTATATTCTTAGAACCTCATTTCCTAAAATGGGATCATTGAAGTACTAGTTCTTAGAAATTTTGCTAGTTGTATATGTGAAAATATTTTTTGTGGTCAAAGAAGTTAAACAAGTTTCTTTACTCCACCCACCAGTTACCCAGAGCTTCCAATATACCAATATATAGTATAGGATTATGGGGTAGAGTATTCTTATCTGACCATGGAACCTTCTCTTGTGGGAACTTTTCATGGGAGTAGCATTTTGTGGGACTCACTTTGGAATGCATTGCCATCTCTCTTTTTTACTGCAGGGTACATTAAAAGCTGTTTGATCTTTTGCATTGGTTTAGAATAATTCTTTATTAAATTCTCCTTTGTTAGAATTCTGAAAAACCATGTTTCAGATCTAAAGAAATAATATTTCATTGAAAATTACTGTCCTCTAGATTCTGAATCTTGTTAATTCAGTTTGCTTACATTTGGATTAGTAGGGAGAAGACTGGACAGAAAAGTAGATAATCTGATTCTTTCCTCTGGCTGCTTGCTTTATTATCATGTGTCGCTCTCTTTTAATAAACCTACACAACCCTTCGAATCTCGTGGGCACTACGTGTTATGTGCTCTTTCTCTATCCATAAGTAAAAGACATTCCACCTTTCTGTCTGTCATCTCACATGAACAGAACAAGGAGAGAAATAACTTTTGCCTGCATGTACAGTGAGAAGTAAGTTTCTCTCTCACTCACATTCCCGGTTTCCAATGGCAAATACTGTTACTAGTTCCTTGTATATTTTTCTAGAGATAATATATATACATATGCATTTACAACATATATCACATATGTATATAATATTTGCATTCACTACACATATAAAGCCTCCCTTTTGAACACAAATGCATCAAATGTAATGGCACACTGATCTACCTTCCTACTTTATTCACTTTACAATTCATTTTGGGAACTTATCCATATCAGTTCCTAGAGATTGTATCATTGTATCATTAATAAAAGGAAAAAAGAAGCAAACACTACTGCTGAGCATTCTGCTGTGCGGATTGTTAAATTTATCTAACTGTATTCCACTGTATGGATTTCTATCATTTCTACCACTCTCCATTTCATAGACATTTGGATTACTTTAAAATCATTGTAATCAAAAATAGTCAAAATAGTCCTTTAATGTTAGTCTTGTGTATAAGTGAATTTTACCTTGATGTTATTATTTTAATAACTTTGTTTTCTAAATTGGCTTTTTACAATTTAAGAATATTTTTCATTTGTTATTTGGTTTGGTATAAAAAAGTTTGCTGGTTTCCAGAACATTGATTTTTAAACTTGTGCTAAAAGTAGTACACTTGGAACACCTGGGTGACTTAGTTGGTTAAGTGGAACTGCCTTCCATTCAGGTCATGATCCTTGGGTCCTGGAGTCAAGTCCTGCATTGGGCTCCCTGCTTCTCCTTCTGCCTGCCATTCCCTCTGCTTGTGCACTTGCTCTCTCTCTCTCTGACAAACAAATAAAATCTCCTAAAAAATAACAAAATAAAATTTAAAAATATAAAAAATAAAAATAGACATAAAAATCTAATTGGTTTCCTTTATTAACATTCTTTCTTTTAATCCTTGTTGACATTGTAAGTTCCCATATTTATTATAATAATGTTAACTACATATTTTCATCCCAAAATTATATTTTAAAAGCTTTTAAGTTCTTTACTTCTGAATTTTTAGACCCAGGACCCTTCTGCATGGACTATTGCTCTGAGGTACAGTACCACTGCATAGTTGGTTGACTTCTTTCTATATAAACAAGTCACGTCTAATATAAATGAGCTTAGATTGGATCAGATACAATGAGGGTCGAAGAGTGATGGTTGATGCAAACAAGAGGAGTGATTAGTATTGTTCTTTCTGCATGATGAATTACACCATATCATGCATTAAAACAATGGATTGTCCTTCAGGATATCAAAAACTTTTTAGCAACAACATGATGGGAAATATATAGTCCTTTATCATTTTGCAAAAAGTGAGAGTTACAATAACAATTTTGAGAATTCTTTTCAAGTTTCAAAGAACATCGTCGTACCAGCACTGATGAGAACATATGCACCTTGTCTTTGGTAATGGGCACAGTGTGTTTTATTGTTCTTTTACTCTGCAGTACTGACTTGTAAACTGTTTTGATCTCTGGGTACTTTAGCTTAAAGTGGACCAAGAACTCCTCTACCCTTGGGGGTGTTAGTAGGATTCTAATGATTCTGTTTGATCTGCCATGTTAAACACAAATGAAATAAATCAGGAGAAATACACATAGTGAGTATATCAAAGAGTTATTTCTACTTCTGGGCATGAGGCAGTTGCTAAGCAACCTGTGTCAGACTTCATGGTCATCTGTTAGGAAGGACACAAAGTCAATGCTCACTCAAGACACGTAAGATCATAAATGGAAAAAAAACACCCTGTTTTGTTGGATTTCAAGGAAAAGCTGCTTGGATAGACGTATAGTCGTAACAGGATATGAAGCATCTATTTGCAGATGTGTTTAAGGGAGCCATGAAATTGGAAAAACAAACAAACATCCCCCCCACACCCCCAAACAAAATGAAACAAACCCATGTTGAACCCAAACAGGATGGGAGGACAGAGAAAATAAACTAAATTTTGTGTGAATTGTTTCCACTTCCAAGGATCTACTTTTTGAATACTGTGGTTGTCAGTAGGCCATAATATCTGTAACAGGCTCTGCTACAAACCATCCAACGGGGAGTCCACAGGACACCTTTGGGATTTGGAGTTTTATTGATAATAATATGATCACTTACAACCTTCTTTCACATTCTTCTTCAAAACCACATTTTAACTTAGAAAAGAGTTTTTCCTTTTATATATATATATATATATATTTTTTTTTTTTTAAAGATTTTTATTTATTTGACAGAGAGAAACACAGCCAGAGAGGGAACACAAGCAGGGGGAGTGAGAGAAGGAGAAGCAGGCCCCCTGCCAAGCAGGGAGCCTGATGTGGGACTCGATCCTGGGTCTCCGGGATCATGACCTGAGCCGAAGGCAATTGCTTAACCAACTGAGCCACCCAGGCGCCCAAGAAAAGAGTTTTTTCAAAGAAGAGAGGTATGAAGTAGGTTTCAGGTTGAATTTAACAAAGCTAATCAGGGCATAGTGTGGAGGAATTATAGTTTTTGCTTTGCAGAACCCATATATTTAGTACCTAAAAATGTCTAATGGTTTTTCTTCCTTATTTTTCTCTGGATAAATATTTTTCTTCTGATATTGGATTACTGCTTGGCTGATCAAAACCTTTCACTGTGCTCTGTTCCACTGAGTCTTGTTTAATGCTAATGTCTCTACTGTACCATGCACTAGACTCTTGGCCTTAGACAATACTTCTTAACTCATTTGAGCCCAGTTCCTTAAATGTAAATGTAAATAATTAATAGTCATCTCATGAAATTGTGAGAATGTAATGAATAATATATAATAATATATAATAATATATAATAATATATAAAATGCCTAGTGGATAGGATGTTTCCTTTTTGGTAATTTTAGTACTTATGGCATAGGCTATTAGGACATAGTCTTATAAATAGGGTTATTACAATTTATCCATTGAAGGCTAAACATTTTTAAATGATAAAGTACATAGTTTGTGTTTTCTATTGAGATTTTTTTGAGAAATTAATTAGAATTTAATTATTACATTGAAGTTTAAAAATGATTACATCTGTGTTTGAAGTACAGGTCAACAGCCATTTTCTTTTAGTTTCTGTAGTAAGTATAGATACCTAAAGTCTGTCAATAAATTAGTATTTCTTTCCATAATGTAATTATAATATCTTTAGCATACATATGATACAAAAACCTACTACCTGTAGGTCTAACCTCTCTCACAGACTCATAGATTTTCCTTGAAAGTAGAGGCAGCTTTTTCTTTTTGGAGAGGAATTTTTTTTTTTTTAGAGTTATTTATTTATATCAGAGCGAGAGCGAGTGTGCACAAGCAGGGGGAGCAGCAGGCAGAGGTAGAAGCAGGCTCCCCACTGAGCAGAGATGCAGGACTTGGTCCCAGCACCCTGGGATCATGACCTGAGCCAAATGCAGACATTTAACTGAGTCACCCAGGCGCCCCGAAGAGGAATTTTGTATTTAATATTGGGAGGTTGTTAAAAATCTGTTAGCATTTTTCACCATATTGAGTTCAATGATACTATAAAGTCAGTTGTGATTATGATGAAACAAAAGATTCAGAATCCATTCTTAAGAAGTCACAGCTTATCTTTTTCAACCTGGTTGAGTCTAGGTATTCTCTCTGTGGCAATGGAACATTTGTTAATTTAGTAACTTTTTTTTTTTTTTTTTTTTTTTTTGCCTGCCTACTATGTGCTAGGCCTATGTTAGATGTTGGGCATATAGTGGTAAGCAAATCTGAAGTGAGCTCTGCCCTCATGATGCAGTGGGAGGAAAAAAGTGGAAAGTGCCTTGAAGGAAATGAACAGGGTATAGAGACTGAGAATGTGGCATCCGGGTTGGGTGAGTTGAGACTACATAGAGACGGAGGGTGGAGGAAAGATTTCTGAGCAGGTGTTGTTTAGATTGAAACCATTCAGAACAATGTTGACAGCCCTGGACCTCAGCGTTTAGCTTGGGTAACTCCGCCACAGCTCCTGCACCTGCCAGTGACCTTTCTTTGTCTCCAGGACTTCTGAGCTTGAATGATACAGCATGGTCTTCCATTTCCTTTTCCTTTATGAAGGCACTCAGCTTTTATCTTTGTTTTCTGAGACAGTTGTTTCATTTTACTGATAGATGCTATGTCATCCCTTAGCAAGCCAGTGCTTCTGTCAATATGAGGATTGTTTTCACCTGCACATTTTTATTTCAGCCTATATCTTTTCATATAAATGATGAGCTCTTTAAAAATAAACTAAAATAATCTGTTAGTACAAATCAGGAGGAGTTGTAATCTACAAATTAGAGTGGGGTTGCTCCATTTTGCAGGTTTTTCTGTACCTTGATTACCAGTTTCTCACAAATAATTGGGGATTGCCTAAAAAGGGATTTAGAAGATCCTTTATGTAGTACTAATTACTACATTTCATAGAATTTTTACTCTTTCAAATTATTATCTTCTGGCTTAACAGCAATAATGAAAGCATCTTTGCATTGGTGGGGCAGTGTTTTCAATTTGGTTACCTTTCAAAACACCCATAAGTTGTAACAGTAGGAGTATATTAATCTACACAATTTAAACATTAATAGACTAGTAATCATGTTTATACATTGATATGATTAAAGCCTAAAGTGCACAATTTCTATTTTAATACCTAGTGTCTACATGTCTATTTCAATGACTGGGAGTTTTTGAAATTTATAATTAGCATCTAACAACTGCTAGAAAGGTATTATGAGAAAAGAAGGCAAACAATATGGAACATAAAAGAGAATTCCACTTTATAATATCTGTAACCCATGTTTATCTGTCTTTTGTTAAGTGCCCTGTAGTGAGCAGCTTCTGATACTTACCTAGGAGGGATACAAATGTGAATTAGTATACATAAAATAACTGGTTAGAATTAATTTTTTCTAAAGGATTTTTTATTGCTCACCTTTAATTAAAAAGAACAGTGGAAAACTAAGCTATTTTACAAAAATTCTTCGATTTGTAAGATTAGAAATAAGCATAGTTATAAAAAATAAAGTTGGAAGTTATGTTGAAGAATGAGGAAATTGTTTATCAGATTTTATAAATACCTTTTCAGACCATATATGTTTTTCTAAATCATTAATACATGTTATCTTCATAGATACCCTTATATCATTTTTCAGACTCTAGCTCCATATATATCATGCCCACAAATAAAATGGGAGACATTTGGGAACAAGCATGAAAAGAATTTCATTTAACTTACAAAATGTTGTTTTTTGTATTTTTATTTTTTTTCTTCTCCCTTCCTTCC
>PITA01016784.1:0-45409 GCA_004023965.1 Spilogale gracilis
CTGTCACCTCCATCCAGGGCGTGGAAGGGGTTGAACACTGAGGGGGCGGGGCCGGGGTAAGGGTTCGGGCCCAAGACCCGGCGGGGGGACGCAAGGAGACCTCGACTAGGGGTGAGGGGCGGTGCAGGCCTCGAGCTCGGGCGGGACCGGGGGCGGGGCGCGCGGGGCGGGGCTGCGAGCGGACAGACTGACACGCGGACGGACTGACGGCCGCGTGGGCCCCTCACCACCATGGTAGCGTAGCTTCTTCAGGCGCCGGCTGCGCTCGACCCCTCGCTCGTCGTCCTCGTCGCCGCTGCCGCCGCCATGGCGACACAAAGGGGAGGGCGCGAGCCGCGCGCGGGCGGCTGCAGGCCCCGCCCCTAACGGCTGCCCGCGGCTCCGGCGCGCGCCCCAAAGAGGCAGGGGCAGCGGGGACGCGGCGCCGCTTCTCATTGGCTTCACTCTTGGCCTCAGGACGACGCCCCGCCCATAAGGAGGGTTTTCATTGGCTTAGGCTTTGGTCCCACCCCTGGCTCCGGCTCTTCGATCCCGCCCCGCGAAGTTTGACAGCGCCGCGCCCATGACTGCTTTTCATTGGCTGTCATTGCCCTCCTGAGACACACCCCTAGGTTCTTTATGCTTTGCTTCCTACACTTCTAACGCTAAGCAATGGGCCCTCCCCTTAGTCCACGCTCAGTGACCAGTCCTCTGACATTTCTTCCCCCCTTTGACACTCTTAGTTAGATTCTTACATGGCCTCAGAGCTTTTCTCCAACCCCAAGCAGCTTTTCAACGTCTCAATCCTCTAGTTCCATCTTGTCCTTGCTGACCCTGACACCGCCCACAGAATACTGAGGGCTTTGCTCATGGACGGTTTTCACTGGCTTGGATACCCTGCCTGGGACGTTATCCTAGGCACTCCGTGACTCAGCCTCGCCCTTCCCACTGGATATTGTCCTTGCCTCCTCCTCGTCTACTGCTTCTTACAGGCCGGCCTCCAGCTTTGACTCCTTTTCCCTAGGAATTGGTTTAGCCCGCAATGTCAGAACATGACCACACTTCCAATAAAGCCAGTCTCAATCGTTCCGCTACTGACTTGAACCAGGCCCAGAAAACGCTATAACAATGTCCTTTCCAAGAGAACTTTTCCGTTGGCTATGTTCTCAACAGGGCCTCTCACGTCGGAAAGTACTGCTTTGATTCATTCACTCATCATTCAAAAACTCTAATCACTTAATTCGTGGCTACATCAGTAGTCAAAGCAAAGGAAAATATATCCTGCTCACATGGGGCTCAAAAGCTGATGGGAGAAGACAATGAACAAAATATTCAAAAATGTAGAAAATTAGAAGGCAATGAATTGTAAGGATAAAAAAAAAATAAGCCATGATTGGGAAAAAGAAATGCTGAGGGAGGGGTCGATTTAGACTTACTTATTTCAACTTACTGAACTTGCTGTCTTCACTCCCATCACAGGGATTTCTTACATGATGTTTCCATTGCCTTCAGTCTTCCCTCACCCCTCAATCCCAGCCCCACCAACCCCTGAATTGGTTTTAAAACATGACTGTAAATTATTTGACACCACTTTCATGAGAAGCTGGGTCTATGTCCTCTCCCCCTTGAATCTGGGCAAGACTGACAACTTCAACCAACAGAATAGTGGAATTGACATTATGTGATATCCAAGGCAAGGTAGCAGAAAAGCAATGCAGCTTCCTTTTTGTCCACTGGAATGACTAGCTCTAGAGCTTCGAGGCATCATGTGAGAAGTGCAGCTATGGCCAGGAAATCATGCTTTGAGGAAGCCCAAGTCCTATAGAGAGACCATATGTAGGCACTACAGTCCACAGTTCCAGCTGAGCCCAGCCTTGGAGTCATTTGAGCCCTGGCGCCAGACTTGTAAGTGAAGAAGCTCCAGAGATTCTGTCCCTGGCTGTCGAGTCACATTTGAGTCTTTCCAGTTGAACCCCTAGACATCATGGAGCAGAGATAAACTGTACCCAATTGTGCCCTGTACAAATTTCTGACTCACAGAAGCCATGAACATAATAAAATAATTGTTTTATTTCACTAAGTTTTAGGGATGATTTATAATCTAGCAATAGTAATTAGCATGGCCCTTTGTCAACAAGTTAATTCCTATCTGTCTCAGCTTAAGTGTAACTTCTTCAAAAATCCTTCTAGGCTCCAGTAACCCTCCAATTAGATGAGGTTCTGCTACTATAAACAGCTTTAATTTCTCTTTATATCTAAACAGCGATTTCCTTTTTTAAATGTCATTTAAATGTATGGTTTGCTCAAAAAGTTGAAAACAAATATATACCATGTCTATGATATACAGAAGCTACTTTTAGAAAAAAGATTTTATTTATTTGATAGAGTGAGCACAAGCAGGGGGAAGGGCAGAGGGAGAAACAGCCTCCCTGTTGAGCCCCCCATGGGACTTGATCCCAGGACTCCAGGATCATGACCTGAGCCAAAGGCAAATGAATGCTTAACTGACTGAGCCACCCAGGAGCCCCTAGAAGCTACCTTTAACAGAAACCTATTCTAGTCTCCCTTTTTTATAAATACAGATATCAAAATAGTCCTAATCATAAATTCTCCAACATTTTATTATGAAAAATTTCTAACATATAGCACAGTTGAAGAATCTCACAGTAGACACCCATGTACCCACCACTTAGATCCTACCATTGACACTTTACTGTATCTACTTTATGTCACATTCACCTATTACTCTATTCATTCTATTCCATTAATCTTACGATTTTCGGATATAGTTCAAGATAAATAACAGACATTGGTATACTGTCCCCTAAACACTTCAACATGCATATCTTTAACTAGAGTTCAATATTTGTTTTTAAGGTCAACTTTATCTACAATAAGATTTAGAATTTTCACTGAATTTTGACAACTGGATACAGCTGTGTAACCAAAATCCCTATGCATCAGGGCAACTGGACTTTTCATAGGGCAGTCCAGGGCTCCACAGCACACAAAAGAGGGGAGGCAGGGCCCCAGGTGGAAGTTGTATCATCGTCTCTAATCTGGTTTATAAAGTTAAAGCAGTGTCATTTCCTCTGTATTCGCTTTGTTGAGGCAGTCCCCAAAGTTCTACCTAGTTTCAAGGAGAAGGGACACCAACTCTACTTTTTAATGGGAAGTGTGTCAAATAATTTACAGACAAAACAATAGTTTTTTTTTTTCAATAGTCCAGACAGGTGATGTAGCCTAGACTGGGGTGAGGGCAGTGGAAGAAGTTGATTTCTGGATAGATTTTAAAGGAATTGTTAGCCAACTGACAGTGGGGTAAGGGAAAGAGAGAAGTCAAGAAGGGCCAGGAGGCTTTTGGCCTAAGCAGCTGGAGGGATGGGGCTCAGGAAAATCAGGGAGGGGCTGGTTTAGGGGGAAGATTGAGAGCTCAGTTTAAGACCTGTGGGGTTTGAGACATCTCATCTCTTAGGCCTTTGAATGGACATGGTGAGCAGGCAGAATACTGGAGCCTAAATTTCAGTGGCCAGGTCTAGGCTGAAAACAGAAATTTGGGGACCATTAGAATAGATATGGGTGTTAGAGTGGTGAAGCTAGATGAGAGCACCTGGGAATGAATACATACAGTTAAGGCCAGGGACCTGGGATATGCTCAAGTGACAGGTTGGGGCAATGACAAGGTGTGACCAGAGAGGTAAAGAGAAGGGTGGGGCACTGGGAGGAGGGAAAGGAAGTGTTTCAAGGAGGGAGGGATGAGCACACTGAATGCTGCTGCAGGCTCAAGCAGGCTTCGGACTGAGGACTGACCATTGCCCAGCACTCTGATGACCCCATTAGCTTCATGGCCAGAACACAGCCCTTTGGTCTCAGCTGAGACGGGAGGATCCACTTAGGAGCTGAGAGTCAATAAGGTGAGTCCCAGTCTTGCCTGAAATCTGGCCAGAACCCCTCCCCTGTCCTTACCTCAGAAAGGATTCCTCAGTGGGGAAACCAGAAGAGATTTTGTGCCAACGGCCAGGAACTAGAGTGGGGGTGGGGCAGGGGGTGGACAGGGGAGGGCGGGAGGCTATTCCTCTGAATTAGCCAGAACAACTTTCTCAGAGACAATCAGTAACGTGAAAAAAAATATTGTATTGGGAATAATATGTTTTGTACAATTCAACATCGTCCAGTCTCAAGAGAAGCTCCTTCCCTCTGCAGCCGCCTTCCTGGGGGCCTGGGGGGCGACCTGGTTGAAGGAGACCAAGTTCCTGGAGCTTCAGTGTGCTCCAGTAGGAGGCATAGTTGGTCGTCCACTTTTCTGCAAAAATGCCAGGATAGTAGAGGCTCAGGTTATGTGGTCAGGACTGGGATCTGGGGTGGTGGATGGCTCTGGAAACGGGGTGTTGTAGATCCTAGTGATGGTCACCTTTTCTGCCGTCTCAGCTCGGCCCTCTGAATTCTTAGCAACTGAAGTACCGGGTCGTCCTGGAATTCGCTGCCATCAGAGTCTAGGGGGAAAAGGGCGAGCGCCAGGAGGTCAACTCGTAAGGACCTGGACTGCCATCCAGATGCGGACAGCCACGTACATCAGCTCACCTTCCGCCGCCTCCAGAAGTCGGGCAGCCTGGCAGAGCAGATCTTCTGAGAGAGCGTGCTCAGCAGCGGACGAGGGCGGAGCCACCGCCTCGGGAGACCCCGCCTTGAAGAGAGGGGGCGGGGCCCCAGCGCCAGGGGACGCCTCCTCGGCTGGAGGGGGCGGGACCTTGGGCCCCTGATACCCTGCTTCAGCCAAGGGAGTGTCTTTGTCTTTCCTATGCTCCCACACCGCTAGGGGGAGCGTGGCCTTGGCTTTCTTAGACCGACTAGGCGGAGTCCGTGCCTTGGGAAATCGTGATCCAGATAGAGGGGGCGTGACCTCGGAGCGAGGTGGCGCAATCTCGGTTTGGGAGTGTGTGGCCTTGACTTTCAGAGATTCAGCCAAGGGCGGAGGTGGGCTCTCAAGGTGAGGGGGTGGGTCCTCTAGGCCATCCGGGAAGAGCCTAGCGGATACTACTTGGCCCAGAGCGCCTCTGAGCTGTGGGCCAGGCCCCTCAACAGCTGTCACGGCAGCTCCGGGGGACTCCTGGCGCGGGGCTCTGCTACTCCGAGGCTTGGGGCCCTGCCTCTCGGGCTGGGCCGGGCAGCTTGGGGCAGGAGTGGGCGGGCCCTGGGGGGCGGTTGGGGGCGGGAGGGTGGAAGCTGCGGGTGCCGGGGTGGAGGCAGGGGGCACGGGGGTGGCAGCCAGAGCCACAGGGGTTGACGGTGTGGGAGGGATGGCCCCGAGAGATACCCAGGGAACAGACTGAGGGGCCCAGAAGAACCCGTGGGGGCTGGGACCCCAAAAGATGTGTGGAGAGAACCCTGGAGGAATAGGAGGTCTCTCCATATAGGCCTCCAGGGGCCCAGATCGGGCCACACTGGCCCAGTGTGGGACGCAGGGAGGCTGGTTTCCCAGGGAGCGGAGGGTCTCTGCAGGGGCAGAAAGGGCCTGTAGACAAAGAGGGGGCAAGGAAAGGAGATAGAAAGGGTGGAGGGCTCTTCAGTCCCTTTATGGCTCTCCCTTCCTCCAACTTCCCTTAGCATCCCTCCCTGCAGCCCCTTCAGGCTCTTCCCTTCCCCAGCTCACTGGAGTGGTGAGGGCAGGAGTCTGAGGCAGTACCCAGATTCCATCACCCTGCCCTCCTCGATTCCGCTCAAGCTTCCGCCGCTGCCGCCACTGGTATAGAATGTCATCCTCTGGACGCTGGGGTTCCCGGGATACTGGGGCTGGAGCAGGGATAGGGGCAGGTGCTGGTGTTGCTGTGGGGTAAGTAGAAGGAGGAAGGGTAAGGCCCTGGGCTGGGGTGAGGAGCAAACCAAAGAAGCCTGTGCATATACCCTTGAACTGTACTAGAAGGGTAATTCCCACAGGCTCTCCAGATAAGGTCCCAGCTCCTCTCCCAAGCAGGAAGAGCACAGGGGCAGAGTCAGAGGAGAAAGCACTCGTGGGCTTTTCAACCTGTCATCATTCAATTCTTGAGTCATCAGCAAATATTTATTGAGTTCTTCCTATATGCCAGGCACTGTTTTGGACATTGTCATAGTAGGGAACAAGACAGATTTTCCAGAATCTGCCCACTTCTCCCCACTCTTGACTGCCCTTTCCTGGGGCCAAGCCCACAGCAGCCTCTTCTCTGATCTTTCTACTTATGTCCTCCCAATCGGTCCATCCAACCCCCTCACTCCCCCCTGCCCCACCCTGCAGCCAGAGGAAGCCTGGGAACACCTGAGTCAGATCAGGACTGGAACCCTCCCCTGTCCTGGTTAAAGGCAAAAGCCTTTGCATTTGTGCTTCCCTCTGCCTGGAGTGCTGTTCCCTCCTGGATGCACAGGATTCCATCCCTCCCATGCTTCAGATCTTTGCTCAGTATCACCTTCTTAGTGGGGCCTTCCCTGGCTACTCTAAAACTGCAACAATGCCAGCCCCTATCCTCTTTCCTGTTCCAGGTTCCTCCTTAGCTCTTTCTGCCTTCTGACATACTCAGTGTGGTACGTAGTACTTCTTTGTTTACTTCCCTCTCCCTTCGCAATGCCAGATACCCAAGGGCAGTGGTTTTCAGCTTTCTGACTGTCACTACATCTGCAGTGTCAAGAACAAGGCCTGGTGCCATCAGTATTTGGCCATAAATGCCAAATGAACTATTTATTATATTGAAGTGCAGAGTCCAGACCTGTGCTAGGGATACAGCGGTGACTAAGGGCAGGGTCACAGGCTGTCCTCAGTTCAGAGGGGGCAAATGGACCTCATTCCCAGCACCCAGAGCTAACTTCATGGGTCATGGTCAGCAGAGCTCCCATTGTCTCTCAGAAGCCCCACCATCTGATGCTGCACAGAGAAGGGAGATGTCATCCTGGATCTCTCTCTCCCCCACTCCCCTTTATTTCCTGTGACTCTTCTCTCAAACCTAGCCACTTCCCTCTACTGTGTTCCTCAGGCTCTGGCCCAAGAGAAGATACCAGTGTCTCTCACTAGGGGGCAAGTGGCAGCCAGAGGCAGTTTGTTAATAACCCAAGAAAGATGGAATCCCTCCCTGCTCAGAACACTCCCGTGGCTCCCCAGTACTAAGATAATGACCAAATGACTCCCATGCCTATATGGCCCAAGATAATCTGACCCCTGCCAATCTCTTCCACTTGACGCCACACTACTCTCAACACTACCCACCCCTCGCCCTACCCTTTCTAGTCCATGATCAGCACCATGCTCCTTCCCACCTTAGGTCATCAATACATGCTGGAGGACAGTTGTCACCACCTTCACTCTTTGGGTTTCCACTTAGTACCTCTTCCAAGGCCTTCTCTGACTTCCCAGCATCACGATTCTCTCTTGCAGGGCCTTCATTTCTGCTTACATTTCACATGTGTTTGTGGGGTTATGTAGCTGTTTTCTGCCCCACATTCACAATACTGTGAGGACCGTGAAGATGGGACCACACATGGCTGGCTCACTGTGGAATCCCCAAGCCCCCTCCCAGGGCCTCATCCACAATAGGTATTCAGTGTTTTTTAGATGAAAGAATGAATAAATTTAAAGGACAACTCATGAAGATACTAGTTTTATGTCCACCATTCATATGAGAACACTGAGGCTCAGGAAGGCAAGGTGAATGAAACATGAGGTGAAGGTGAAAAGGAGCAAAGAATCAGACAAGCGAGATCTCAGTCTGGATCACATACCACGCAGGCACACCTGTCTTCTGTGCCTGCCTGTCCCCACTCACTCAAGCCCCATGAAACATGGACAGCATCTGTGCTGTGCACCATTGCATCCCAGGACCTGCCCATGGAGTTAATAGTAATTCAGGTCCCATCTCTGAAATACGAAGACCTCAGGTGGCCAGAATTGACAGTGCAACAGTTTGTCTGCTTCGGCAAAGTCACATCGTATGTCCAGAATTGACAGGGGTCAGTATCTCAGACTAAGATGTATTAGTATTTGGTTGAACAATATGAAACTGTCTGTACTCAACCATTTTTTTTATTGACAAAGACAAAAGTTTCATGTGGTTCAATGTAACACAGCCATAGCAGAAAGTATGTCTATTCGCTCTCAATAATATATGGAGAGATAATAAACAGTTTTCATATTCTTTAGGTCAGATTTTGCTATCTAATCAGGTATGGGGCCAACTGAGCAAAAAGCCATAGGATTTTGGAAGTTTGTGTTCAGAACTGCAAATAGGATGTAGAGAGAGAACCTGGCAAGAGCTCCCTATATCCCCCAACTCATTTATTGCCCGTTTTAAAGTTGGAGAAACAGAGAGGCCTAGAGAGGCCCTAGGTCACATAGCAGGTAGCTGTCAGAGCTGGGATTCACATCCAGTCTCCAGTCTCTTCTCGATCCTTGCCTCAGAACTTACCATGTGCCTTGGGGTCAGAGCCCTTGCTGGAGTCAGGGGTGAAGGTCATGGAGAAAGGAGAGAGGCCATCAGAGCTGACCGGGAATGAGGTGCTGCTGGTATCGGTAGGGCTGAGTGAGGAGGTGGAGATGGAGGCCTTGCTGTAGGGAGAAAGCACAAGCAAGACCACAGGGGTCTCAGAGGCAGTGGGTGGGGCCTGGAGCTGTAGGAGTGGGGAGGAAGATGGGGGCAAAGAAGGCACCTGCGTCTAAGCAGCCTGGCAGCTCTGCTCTGTAGGCTCAGTGTCTCCAGGTCCAGCAGGGATGAGTTCCATGTGTTGAAGTTCTGTAAGGGAAGAGGGATTAGAGGCTGGCCCCCATCTTAAAGGGTGCTGGGAAACGGGCTTTGGACACAAGACCTGGAGTACGGGTCTGCATTCCAGCTGGTAGCCTCACATGCTGGTAAGCCATTCTAAGGAATCCGCTCCTCCTCCTCAGGGAAGGGGGAGCCCACTTTCCTGACCAGGCCTGGCTAATCACAACCACCTGTCCTCTGGTTCCACAGCAACTGGCTCAAAGATGAATGAATGAGAGTAATCTCGGGGGGGTTGGATGGAACTACTGGAAAATATCCTCTTTCTACTGAAGTGATTATGTAAGCTAGAAGCCTAGAGTCACTGGGGCCATCTTCACTACTTCAAGGGGAAAGCCTATCTGAGACTGAATCCAAGAAAGAGGCATGGACAGTCAAGAGAGTCGAATTCCTCCTAATAGTGTTCAAACACCTGGATCCAGCCATGCCTGAAAGTATATACATTTGGATTTCTTGATTGCATTGGCCAACAAATCCTCCTTTTTTTCTTTAAGCTTCCTTGAATTGGGGATTGACTCTAATTCTATCCTAGGGCTGGTGGTGTCAGTTTAGGTACATAGGGAAGAAAGTAGAGGAGGATGCTACCTGCTTCATTTCCTCAAGGGGGGGTGCAGCCTTAGCCCGAGATGCGCTGGCCACCTTGGCAAGATTTGGGACTGCTGTGTTGGGTCTTCCTTCTGGTTCACTGGCTCCTGCTGAGAAGTCCCAGTTGATTTGGGAGGGGGGAATGAAGAATCTCTGTTGGGGGCACTGATCAGGAAAGGTTTTAGGCAGGCAGTAGATAGGAATGAAGCTGGTACCTGCAGCAAGTTGATTATTGGTGTCTGGAGACTCAGGCCGTAGCCACCAAAAGTCAGCAGGGGTGGGCCCTGCAGGCTGGCGTTCCTCTCGGCTTGTGGGCTGAGCCTGGCGGAACCGTTTTATGTACCTGTGAGCATCAGAGAAAGGAAGGTGGGTGAATGAGGAGAGCCAGATAATAATAATGACAATAACAATCACAACAGTGACATTTACCAAGTACTTTGGCAGTACCTAGTACTTGTCCCTCAACGGCTATTCTCTTACATAGTAACACAGTATTATAAAAGACTATATAATACTGGGCACAGAGCCACTCTTCTACAGATGTATTTCTCAGGGGTCCCTATAGTTTTATGGCCCCCGTAACTAGGTTCTTGACCAGCAGGGTTATGAGATAAGATGTGATTCTGGAAAGTGGATGTGGGTGGGAGCCATTTTGGTCCATAAAGGAAAGGGCAACAGCCTAGTGATGAGAGGCACAAGATATAAGCAAACCAGGTGTCCCTGATACCTCAGCCTGCAGCTGCCATGTTAGCCATGGCTGCTTCTGCCTGGACTGCTGGGTGGGAAGTAAATGCTATATTGCTTCAGCGGCAAGTAATTTGGGACTGATTGTTAGAGCAGCTGAATTTGGATGCTACAAATCCAAGGGCTCACTACGTGATAGCACTTGTTATAGATGCTTTATAGACAGTAACTCATTGAAAGCTTAAAACAGCCCTAGGGAATATATGCTGTTAATATCTCCAATTTACAGACGAAGAAACAGTGGCCCAGATCATACAGAGGGTTAAGTGACAGAGCTGGGATCTGAACCCAGGCAGCCTAGCTCCAAAGCTCTTAGTAAAGTGTGGTCCTAAGAGTGTTACATAAACAACTCTGGATATGGTGATTATTATGGGATGGCTGCCCCCTCCTGATCCAAATGCTTCTTTCTCCCCAGGGCTGCTGGTACTTACCTGGCCACCACGGACTCCCTGCTGTTGACCAGGCTGGGTGGTGGGGAGGCTCCCATCTGTCCTTCAGTGGCGCTGGGTGGGGAAGGGGTCCCTGAGCTGGATGGCCAGGACTCTTCAAACAGTTCAGAGGAGTGAGGACCCGTGGCCAGAGCCTTCGGAGTTTCTGGGGGCCTGGACCTCTGGGATCTGGATGGGCTCAGGATCTAAGATAGGGAGTTGGGGAGAAGAAAGTGAGGTCATCCCTGCAGGGGAATGAAGGCACACATGAAGTGTGTCTTAGTCGAGAGGGGAGGAAACATACCCCGCAATGGTAAAACTCAGAGTGATTGAGGCCTACAACAGGGGATCCACGTGACAGAGGACTGGGTGAGAGTAGAGCCATGGGGAGGGGAGGAGGAACTGTCCCTTTAATTTCTCACCCCTGTCTCTCATCACCTGTCCTCTTTCCCTCTACTTGTCACTCCTTCACCACTGGGCTCATACACAGCACTCTCTGTGGAGTGTCCTCACCTTGGGGTTCCAAGTCTGGCTTTCAGATGGCCAGCAGTGGCTTTGATCCAGGGGAGTATCCTCAAAGGGGCTGTCTTGGATGGAGAAAACTGGCAGGCTGTAGTGGGAGAGTGAGGTTGGCAAGCAGAGCCCCCCTGTTGGGGGGTTGTGGAGTGGAGTCAGGTTTCCAGATTGGGAAGAGAAGGGCAGAACCAGATTACCATTCTCATAGATTCCAGGAAGAGACGAACTGTACTTCCCATGAAGCAGCACTGCACATTCAAGATAATGATACTAGAGGATCGATTCCCACCAGCCCCTGGGGGCAGTCTCAGAAACCAAGGAACTGCAACCTGGTGGTTCTTAAGCCTGAATCCAATCGAGGAGCTCGTCCCCCCCTTTTAAAAATCTATCTATCATCTATCTATTTATTTTGAGGAGCCTTTTATTTTTTTTTTTAAAGATTTTATTTATTTGATAGAGAGAAACACAGCCAGAGAGGGAACACAAGCAGGGGGAGTAAGAGAGGGAGAAGCAGGCTTCCTGCCGAGCAGGGAGCCTGATGTGGGACTCGATCCGGGGTCTCCGGGATCATGACCTGAGCCGAAGGCAGTCGCCCAACCAACTGAGCCACCCAGGCGCCCCTTGAGGAGCCTTTTAAAAACAAAGATACAAGGTCCTCACCCCAAGCCAAAAGAATCATAATATCTGGAAAGGGTCATCCGTATCTCTTTCATACCGTCCCAGGTAATTTTGAAGTGGAGCTCGGGTTAAGAAGCACGGCTAACCCCTAACACTGTACATTTCCATAAGTCCTGGGGACACTAAGGTGGAAATGGTAAATGAACTACAATCCCCATCAGTAACTGGGCTCCGTTTAGGCAAGAAAGGTCAAAATCAACACCCATAGGAATCTGGGGCAGTTTTAAAATTCGGAAATTTAACTCCCAAGATGACACTGGCCACCCTTAGAGGAAAAAGAAAAGCCCTTGGAGCGGCTGGGAAAGCGTAACGTAAGACGCTGCGGACTCCGAGATGGTGAAGTCCAAGGCTGGAGTTGCCACAGGATGTGGAGCATCTTGGGAGTCGTAGTTCCAGTGCGGTTGAAAAAGAGACTCCGAACCCTAGCAAACCTGACCCGACGCTGTGTTCATCTCACCCTAGGTCCTCCCTAGGCCTCCTGTGGTTCCCGGGAGAAGGATCGGCCTCACCTGCGGTCCATCCCGTAGCCTCACCGGGGCTTCCGCCAGCCCCGCTCCCTCACTGGGCTGACCCCGCCCGCATCTTCGTCGCTTAGCACTGTCTGGTCAGGCCCGCCCCTCTCCGGGAGTCCCCGCGCGGGAAGAGAGCGGACTCCAAGGCGACCAATGATGGAGAAGAAAACAAAAGTAATTAGAAAGTAGCCAAAGGGAGATATCGCACAACTGGCTGCAGCTTCGGCCTGACTGAGAGAGCGTGTTTGGTTGGAGAACCGTAGCGTGCAGCAATAATTGGCAAGCCTATGAACCAATGGAAAGGCTCTGAGGGCGAGCTCGCGGTTAAGAGGGATCATAAAGTACTCCTCGCTTTCCAGCAAGGTCTTATAGCCACTCCCTCTTTTACTGTGGAAATCTTGTCCGGACTCCAATGTAACCACCGTATTTCGCGTACATGGCAAGCGGCGAGTCTGCCCGCTCTCTAACCGCCGCCCCTCCATCAGTCGCGCCAGCCAACCGTCCCGCGGAGTCATTAACTACTTCCCTCTTGCTGCAGGAGCAGCTGGTTGCGCCAAGTGCCAGGCCTGGGCTCCTAGCCGAGGTGGTGGGATCAAAACGAGCTATTTAGGGCCCGGCGCGCGGCCCCTGGGGGGCCAGCCTGGACTGTTCGTGCCCGCGCCCTCTGGCCGCTGCTCACCTGGCAGACCCCGCTACCCTGCTCACCCGAGGCTGAGTCAGAGGCCCAGAATTAGGCCTGGCTTACCGGGGGGCTGGGCCCAGGGCCCTGCAGAGATGGGAGTAGGGTCTGTTCTGTGTCCTCCTGACAGCCTGGCTGGCTACCACATTCCCTGTACCCAAGAATCTACTCTTAAGACCGCGGTCTGCGTCATCCCCAGAGCTGCCTGCGGGGCGGGGGTGGATTAAAGGGAGTGCGAACTCTGCGGTGGGGTTTTCTGGCCCCGGGTTCCAAATGCCGCGCGGTCGGACGCACTCGGCAAGGCTCCGCCTCCTCAGCCTTAGTTTCCCCTTTGGCCAGTCGGGGGATCAACTCTCTGGCATCCAGCAGGCGCTTAATAAATGGGCAAATTATTGTTGGACTTTCTAAATAAGGCTCTATTAATGGCCGGGGCTGGCCGCGGTCCCAATGTCCCCGGGCGGCCCGCCGAGGGGCGGACACAAGGCGTACTATAAGAACGGCTGCCGCGCACGCAGAGGCACTGCGGAGCCTAGGGGCGGCTGCGGCGGAGGCGGCGGCGGCGGCGGCGAAGCAGGATGGAGATCCCTGTGCCTGTGCAGCCGTCTTGGCTGCGTCGCGCCTCGGCCCCGTTGCCCGGGCGCCTCTTCGACCAGCGCTTCGGCGAGGGGCTGCTGGAGGCCGAGCTGGCTGCGCTCTGCCCCGCCTCACTGGCCCCCTACTACCTGCGCGCACCCAGCGTGGCGCTGCCTACCGCCCAGGTGCCAGGCCTGGGGGAGGGCGGTAACTTGACCACTTGCAAGGCGGTTATCCCGAGGGGGGCTGAGGAATGTCCCCCGACTTTGAGTGGGGTGGAGAGTCCGGCCACTCAAGAGGGGCTTCCAGAGTTCCCTGAGTATGGAATCGCACAGGCCGGATTACTGAAGCGGGTGGGAGGCCCCTACCCAGCTGAGGGGGGTCTCAGCTCTGAGGGGCTGGAATGGCTGAGTCACGGATAGGGTGGGGCCGTCACGTTGAGGCGAGCGTTGGTGACTGAAGGAGGCTGGTGACCCAGGAAATCTGGGGATAAGGGGGCGCTCAATTATTCTGAAGGGCATGGGGGTTCCCAGGGACTCCTGAGAGGAAGGAAGGAATGTTGTCATTTCTCGGGGTTCGGAGACTGTATGTGGTGACCCTATGTCTCCTGGAGAGACAGAGGGCAAGAAGGGTCCTGTGACTTGAGAAAGGGGGGACCTGGCCACTCTGAGAAGTGAGGGGTGAGTATTGGTAACTGTTGAGGGGTTAAGCAGCCCCGTGACTCCAGTGGGAGGGTAAAAAGACGACTCTGGAAGCTAGGGGAAGAGGCATCTTGGCAATTTCGGGGTGTGTGTGTGCAGTAAGGGCACCAGGAGTTCTGAGGCATAGAGGACTGGGGATTCAGTGTCCAAAGGAAGCTCTGACACTGGGGGAGGGGGCAGGCCTCCTCTGAGAGCCGAAGTTCCTAACCTTGCGGGGGAAGGGAGCCTCATTCCTCTGGATGAGAGAATCTCAGCGATTACAGAGGGAGGGGTGATCACAGTTATTCTGAGTGAAGAGATCCTCTGGCGCTACGAGTGGGAAAGGGGACTGCCCAGTTCCGGAGGCCTGGGACAGGGGCAGCCCGGGAACCGACGGGGGAGGGGCCTGGCTGGGTCCTGGGCGCTTCGCCGCGCCAATGACGGTTCGGCTGTGCTTAGGTCCCCACGGAACCCGGGCATTTCTCGGTGCTGCTGGACGTGAAGCACTTCTCCCCAGAGGAAATCGCCGTCAAGGTGGTTGGCGACCACGTGGAGGTGCATGCGCGCCACGAGGAGCGCCCGGTGAGCCCGCTGGCAGGGATGGGGCCAGAACGCGTGGGCGGTATCCGCGGGCTGGAGGGGCGGGGTAGCCATTAAGATAGGGCGGGGCCACTCAGGTCCCCCCTCCCTCTCTCTACAGGATGAGCATGGATACATCGCGCGCGAGTTCCACCGCCGCTACCGCTTGCCGCCAGGCGTGGACCCTGCCGCGGTGACGTCCGCGCTGTCCCCTGAGGGCGTCCTGTCCATCCAGGCCGCACCCACAACGCCCCAGGCTCCACTGCCGCAGCCGCAGGCTGCTGCCAAGTAGGCGTTGTGCCCGAACCCCGGGAGCTGCCTCAGGCCCCCTCTTTTAATGCCGACCTGACTCCGCCCAGCCAGATGTCCCGAGCGCGCCCAAACCACCCACCCAATCTGGGATCCTACACTGACCTTCCCCAAGTAGACTCTGCCCTGGTAACATAGACCATTCCACTGACACTCCCGTTCTCACACCCTCTCCAGCTTTCAAACTCCTGACACCTCCCTAATTTCCAGACCCTGGGGGACAACCTTCAGCCTACAGTCTCCTGGCCCCACTGACCCCATTTTCTTGGCATGTAAACCCACTCAAAACTCCCTCCTCTGCTTCCTTCTGACTCATCTATTAAAACATCTCCACATCACATTTTAATCCTCTTCCCTCTCCCAACACTAGATTATGGTGTGGACAGCCCTGCCCCCACCCTAGGCCAGTCAAGCATAATCCCTCTCCACCCCTCAAATACCAGACCATCCAAGGCCTGGTCTTTGAGATTCTGGATCCTTCCCCTCATTCCAACTGGACAATCTATTCCCCCCACCCATCTTGTGACTTGAAACCCCAGCCAGCACCCCCTCCCAGACTCTTGAACCCCTTTTCTGACCTCCTACCCTTGGACACCTATTCCAGGCCTACCAGGACCTTCAACCTCCAACTGCACAGATACCCGCCCCATCTCCCCAGACTGCACATATACCCTAAGTCCCATCCCCAACTCTAACCAGAACCACCCCCTCCACCCAGTCATTCTGTCTTAATCCCCAAATCTTCAACCACAAAGCCCACACAACCCACCTTCACATACCTCTCCCCTCATTCTCCAAGATCCAACCAAGTAGCCACTTTTGCTTTGGTACCCCACAATCTTTCTCCCTCCTTCAATTTCTTGCCACCCCATCCCCTTATCCATTCACCCAATAAATGTGCTAGAGCTATGCCAACTGCTTTATGTCTGGGTCGGGAAATACGGGCTGGAGCGAGCAGAGGCCAGTGTGAAGGTGTGAAGGGGGGGGCCGTTTATTAGGGGGATGTGTGTGGGGCAGGGGAACATCACTGTCGCTCATACATCTCCCGGAGGATCTTCATGCTTTCTGAGTACCGAAGCTGGTTTCGATGAGATGCCTCCTTCCACCTGTGGTCGGGGTAGAGAAGCAGAGGGAGGACTCAGTGGTTGGGGCAGAAGCCATGGGGGTACAAGCAGGTTCGGGGACACTCACCTCTGGCGGATGCGTTTCCAGCGCTGCATGTTGCGATAGATGAGTGTGGATGGTGAGGGCTCAGGTTCAGAGGGCTGTGTGAGAGAGGCCAGGCTGGGTTGGCCATGCCCAAGCCCCGTACTATGTGCCCCATAGCACTGGGACAGCCTGTATACCCACCTCCTCATCAGGGGTAACCTGGGTCTCAGGCTGCAGGGGGGATGGAATTCGGGATCTGCAAGCATCTCCAGGTGGCCCGGGGGCTGTGGGTGGGGGCAGCTTGTACACGTCACGACTCTTGCTGTTGGTGACCTCTGAACTCTGGGGACACCAGGGCCCCACACCAGGCCCAAGAGAGTTAGAGAAGAGGGCCAGCAGTACACACTTCACCCCTCCCGCCTTTCCCAGTGACAGCAGACATGAGAGTCTCACCGGGAACCTGTCTTAAGAGCCATGCCAAAGAAATGTCTGCTCCGGGGATCCTTGCCTGTATTCTAGCCAGCCCAAGGACCCCCAAATCACTCCTACCCAGCCCAGTAACCCCTATCTGCTCCCCTAGGCCAGGTGCCTACACCTATTTGCAGTAAGGACCCCTGTCAAGCCCCCCAGCTTTGGGGAACCTCTAATCTTGGAGGTCGCATCTACTTGCCCAAGAAAGCCCTGTCCCCTCTCCCTCTCAGGCCAGGTAGTTATGTCTGTCTGCTTCAAGGAGTTCCATCCATACCCTTGGCCAAAGGGTTCCCACCTGTGTGCCACATTGGATCCAGCAATCAGAGACCTGTGCCTATCTATCCCACCAGGTTTGGGAGAGGACACCTTTCACCATTTCCCCACTGGCTGCAGGGACGGGGCCCGCCACACATCCAACCTCCTCATCCTCAGGCAGCGGGGGCAGTGGGGAGCTGGGGGAGCGCTCACGCTCGCGCACTGAGGGGCTGTTGCGCATCCAGGCTCGGCAGATGGGGTACAGTGGGGTGTTCTCGCTGAACTGAGCCAAGTCCACACTCCGATCAAACAGCTTGATCACGTATGTGTCTAGGGTAATGGGAGGGGAAGGTGTGTGACCATCCTCACACAGCTCCCCGTCTGCCGGCCCTCTACGGCCACCGCCTACTCACTGGATCGCTGTGGCCCTCCCTCAGCCAGCCCATCATCCATCTCCCTCCTCTTCTTCCTCCGCTGGTGGGGGAAGCGGGCGGATGGCCTGTATGGGGCAGGAGAACATCAGGACCAGGGCGGGGGGGCTGGCGACCTCCCGTCAGTTGGCTGGGGCCCCTACCACTTTACCGTTTGCCGGTGGCTGCAATGGAACAATCCCTGTGGGGAGAGACAAAGTGTCAGCAGGCTGACCCTCTACCGAATGCCTGATCAAAACCACCCAAAGGGCGTCCTGGGAAGACTCCTTTAGATCTTGCGTCCCACTCGCGCCTCCAGGGCTGTCGGTGGCAACAATGAGGGGACCTGGGCTTCTGCTGCCACAGGGTCTCTATGGTGGCCTGGCACAGTTAGGACTATGGTGGAGGGAGCCTGCATGAGGGAGGAAGTTGTCCGGCACAAACCCTCAGATACTATCCCACCCACAAAACTTACTTGTTGTGGGTGTCCGAGGGGGTTTTCCCAGCTTCCTCCTCCAGACGCTCCCTGGTAACAGGAGAGAACTGTGGGCTCGGGGTCCCCAAGGCCGAGTAGGAAGGCAATGAGTGACTTTTCCATTGTGCCCCTTGCTCCCTAAGCCAGCCTCTGGGGTCCAACCCAGATCTACCCAGGACCCGAGAGAGGGTCCAATGTGCCAGGACCCCCAACTCCCTATGACTTGTGCCTGGCCAGGTCCCAACCTGTCCATGTGACTCTTCTCCAGCAGACACTGCAAAACAGCATCAAGTTGGTTCCGGGCCTTGGCCATCTCCAACTCTGGGGAAGAAGATACCGAGCAGGAGTCAGTGCCCAGGCCCAAGGCAGGTGGGCAGTCAACTGGGCTGGGGAAGGGCAGGCGGATCCAAGCCTCCAGCCAGGCCCAGGCTTGCTGAGAAGGGGCAGTGGGCAAAGACAACTGATGTGATGAGCAAGAGTGTTGGGGGGTCCCAGGCCTGTCCCACATGCTCATGTGTGACCAAAGGCAAGTCACCTTACCTCATTGGGCCTGTTTGCTCATCTTGGAAAATAGGTCTTCCAATGCTACCCATCTGCAAGGATTGTTCTGAGGTTTAAATAAACCTATGGTCTATATGAATGTCTTAGCAACATGCAGTAAGTACTTTTATGGGCCAAGAATGGTTCCAAGCACACCATACACGTTAAACCCATTACATTTTCACAGTAACTTTGGCAGGTAGATGCGATTATCCCCATCTTATATTATGATGAAACTGAGGCACAGAGAAGTTAGGCTACTTGCTCAAAGTCACACAGTGAGGAAATTGCAGGGCTGAGAATTTGCACACAGGTCATCTGGCTCCACAGCCGGTTATAAGGCAGAGACTCAAACCAGGTGCAGAATCTAGCCCCCAGGTGTGTTTTGTTTGACGGAGGCAGTGGTGTTATTTTTAAATCTGAACTAAATCTGAGTGGACAACACTGAATAATTTGGAGACTCCACCCTAAAATATCCATTTTTGGCAGGAAATGGCATCTGGGCTCTATCGGCCTGTGTGTTTGCCTCCTCTCATCACAGAATTTAAGGAGGTGATGATGTTATAAATATTCTCCTCTCACCCTTCTGAGGTGTTTGCTTTCCTCTTCCAATCAGTACCTAGCATCACTTTGGCCCAATGCTCAAAGCCTGGAAGGACACTTGGGACATGCTTTGCCAGCCCTAGGATGGGGAAACACAGGGATTCCCAACATCACTAAGGAGCGACAGAGTGGGGGTGAAGGGCTAGGGGCAACTGAGAGTCTAGCAAAGAGCCTTGGGCAGGAGCCAAGGTATAGATCATACCCACCTCTTTTTTCCTAGCCCCTGCTTCTCTCCTGAACCTTAGACTTTGGGATCCCATGGCCTCCTAGACATCCCCTGGACAGGCCCCTACCATCTACTGGATCCCACACTAGCCTCAGGGCCTCTCTAAACTTTACCCCTTTTCCTGGGCCCCCATTTTGGAGGTAGCTCCACTGTCCCCCAATCTCTCCCTGGGCCTCATACTAGACACCTCTCACCCTCCCCCATCCCAGCTCACAACCCAAAGGCCTGTCCACTTGGCCTCCCGAGTGTCTCTCCACATGCCCCCTCCCTACCCTGGTCCTCTCCCTTTCTTCTCCTGGGCTCCCAGCCTCAATCTCCTCCTCTCACCTATTCTCCACAAGGCAGCCAAATTGACCCTGACCCTCTCCTGCTTAGAACACTCCACAGCTCTGCAGAGCCCTGGGACTGAGCTCTTCGGGCTTGGTGTTCACAGGCTGCCATGACCCTGCCTATCCCTGCTCCTCAGCCTTCATTTGTGACCAGGCCTTTACTCCTCCACCCACGATTTCTTTTTGGCATTTGGGGGGCATTTTTATTAACTCACTCCTCAATTCCAAACCCTCCCTTGGCTCCCCAATTCCCCTCAGGGCAAAAGCCAAAGTCCTAACTTGGGCCCACAAGATCTGTCCTCCTCCCTCTCGCTCTTGGCTGTCATCCCCCCATGCTCCCCACCTCAATCCCTCTGCTCCAGCCTCACTGGCCTCCTTGCACTGGCTCATCCTTGCACAGACAGGTCAGATGAGTCTTCCATTTCAGGGCCTCTTCAGAGCTATTTCCTTGGTTTGATTTGCTGTTCCCTCACCTATCCTCATGGCTCTCTCCCTCATCTTGTTAGATCTTACCTTCTCCTGTTTCGTTTTATTACCACTTATACCATCTAACACTCTATACATCATTTTACTTTTACTTTTTTTTGGTCTGGATTCCATGCCTCTCCAATCACCCTCAACATGCCAGTCCTGGCTTCCCATCAACAGGGCCCAACTCAAAATGACTTCCTCTCTCTCAGCTTCAGTTTCGCCATCCACCACATTTCCTACCTCCTAGGATTATTGCAATACAGTAACTGCCAGGATTAAAAACTTCCCTGTACTTCAGAATCTGAGCACAATTCTTGACCACTGCTGAAAATAGGGAAACTGAGGCAGACACAAGAAGAGTCCTTTTCAGAGTCACACGGCTCCAGATCCCCATGTCTCACCGCACCACACAGTCTGAGCCACCACCATTCAATCTCAATGCTACCCCGAGCACAAACCAGGAGGGTATGAAGATGGCAAGAATCGTTCCATGCCTGACTTAGCGATAGTCTGATGGGCCTCAGGAAGAAACTGCGTGATCCGTCTTATCGCGATAATCCTGTCTTTCGGGACTCCCATACCCGGATCGGTCGGTGCTCGCCTAAAAGCCCCCCTACCTCGGGGTCCTCACCTGATTTCTCCACTTTCACTTTCACCGGGAACATGGTTTGGGTCTGAGGTGTAGCTAACTCGGTCAGAGGAGCCCAAAAGAGCCCGAGGTCGCAAATCAAGGCTGAAGGCAGATGGAAGAGGTCAAGATAAGCTTTGTATGCGGCCAGTCCTCCGAGCTGATCGGTCTCCGCCAGCGACCGACACTGCAGTCACTACCTCCACTAGTTTCCCTTCTGTGGGCGGGCCACTTCGGCAACTGCTTATTTCTATTTGTCAGTACAACCGTCGATCTCGTCCTTGACCAATTGACAGCTGCCGCCGTCGGCTCACAGGTCTAAGTCCCACCTTTCTGAGGCCCCGTTTCCGGAAACAAACCAACGACATCCCGGAGCGCTTCTTGGGAGGTGTAGTTCCAGTTCCCGAGACTCAGTCGGAGTAACGGCGCCTGCGCCGTGCGAGGCATTGTGGGTGATGTAGGATCAAAGCTTCGCGAGGCCTCTTGGAACTTGTAGTGTTAGAAGCTTCGAGTAGCCCCAATTTAGCTATTGACAGGGTTTATTTAACCGTGGGAGTCTTTCTTGTCCTTGAGGAAGAGAATTCTGGAGTTAGGCCGGGTTCAGTCTTACTGAGCACTTGCTAGGTGCCAGCTACCTGTTAATCTCTCTTCAGGAACAACATTTATTTAGCAAGTATTTATTAGTGTGCCAGGCACTCTTCTAGGCACTGGGGACACTGCACTGAACAAAACAGACAAAAACTTTTGCCATAATAGAGCTTATATTTTAGAAGATGTAAGATTACAAGAAACAAGTAAAATATTTTAAATGAAATGTAATGAGCAAGGATACAATGTGAAGGTACACTGGGAGTACCAACGTAGGGATTGAAATTTTAAAGATGGTTAAGGAAGCTTTCTCTAATAAAACTCTTGGCTATGTCTATTGCTGCAGATAACATCTTCAGAAAATAGGAAACTTCCATTTACCACATATGCTTTGGTTCAGATAAATTCTAGGAGATAGCACTGATATCCACATTTCTGATGAGAATACTGAGGCCAAGTGGGAAAGCACAGTTTTCAAATTCACAATTCACACACCACCAGCACCGGATAAAACCCCCTAGTACTGAAAGCAACATTTCTTTCTTAGTTCTGCATCTGTGAAATAGGGTTCCTGAACAGGAAAGTTCCTATTTCAGAGGGTGCAGAGAATGAAGGATTATACATGTGTGTGAAGCACTAAGTGTGGCACAAAAGTGGGCATTAAATACATATTTCTGAATATTAATAACCATTTTATGCTTCAACCTCCAAAAGATCCAGAAAGTCAATACACAGAATTAACGTCCTTTATTGGGGGATGTCAGCAAAGACCATAGGAAATAGGAACAAGTCTTAGGGGTTTGAGAGTGAGCATAGAGTAGTGGAACTCATCCTGCATGAATGAGCTGGTCCCAGGCCTGTGCAGAGGAAGCTATCAGGGGGTACCCAGGGGTATGGTGAAGGAGAGGTAGTCACCAAGGGCGCCCCAACGGGGCCGGTAGATCTGGAAGATGGTAATCCAGGTGGTGAGCACAATCACCCAGAAGAGGAAGCCCACGGCTGAGCGCCAGACATCTGTAAAAGGGTACAGAAATGGGTAGAGCTCTCTGATCTCTCTCCCCCCCACCCCACTGGCCCTCTCTTCTACAGAGCCCCGAATTCTGGAACTCCCAACACCTGATGGCCTCTCTTCATCTGGACCCTGGACTCACAGCCTTTGATTTGGCTCTGCTCCGTGTATGCTGGGACAAGGAAGGCCTCTCGGAAGAACCAGAAGATGTTGACTAACCAGAGAAAAGGCAGGAAAGCAAACCCACCTAAGAGGAAAAAAACCAAACTGGAACATAAGGCAGTGAGGATCCTCCTCCCTCTCCTCTCCCCCCTCCCCCAACTCCCACCTAGAGGCCCATATCCAAGTTCAAGTGGAGATCTCTGCTACCAGGGACTTAGAAATCCTGCCCCCTCCCTAGGACCCCAAAACCTGACTCCTCATTCATCTCTTTCTCAGGGCCCAGAGTCTGGCCCAACTCCCCCGCCTCTTGGGACCCAGAAGCTGAGGCCCCAGCTTCCTCTTTCCTCAGGTCCCAGGCCTTTCCCTCAGACCCAGGAGTCCGCAACCCCAGTCGCTTTATCTCTTAGACTCAAGAATCCAGGCCCCCAGGCTCTTTTCCCTCAGGCGCTCTAGTCCGGTCCCCTTTCCTCTCCTGGGATCCTAGGAACCGGCCCCTACCCAGGTAGTACTTCCGGCACAGATTCAACTTCTCCTCGTTAGACACCCGCTCCAAGTTCATAGTGGCGCTGAGGCCGAGTCGTCCCGCGGGTCTGTACGGCAGGAGCCAAGCCTTGACCCCAAGTGACAGATGCAGGGATCGCGAACAACCACGTCCCTATTAGAGGACAAAACGGAGATAATCTGAAGGGTGGGTTTGCTGAAAGAAGGGTACCCCGGCCCCCACCAGCAAGTTGGCTGGGTTGAACGCTCTTCATGTTTATTCGGGTGCGCAAACGGTCCCCAACTCACCCGTGCAGTCTACTTCCTCGCTTGGAAGCCTTTGCCACTTTCAACTCCGGAAGTTTGCGCGAGATACCGCAAGCGTCTCTGGAGTTTGTAGTCTTTTTAGATGCGGCAACGCTGCACGCATGCGCCTTCGGGGAACTCCAGGTGGTGGTTTTGCGGGAAGGGCGCAGGCCTCCAACCCGCAAGCGCAGTAGGCAGTTTCTGAGCGCGTGCTGTGTCGGGAGGCAGCGACGAACTACACTTCCCAGTGCTCTTAAGCAACGGAAATGACGTAAAGAACAGTCAGCATTGGAGGGTTCGGGTAAAAATGGCTGAATATTTAGCTTCGATATTCGGGACCGAGAAGGACAAGTGAGAACGGGCGCAGGGAGTGGCCCCTTGCGGGGGCCGGGACTGGGACATTTGGTTCCCTGGTGGCTGGGAGGCGTTGGGCGGTGTTTCTGGGATGTCCGGCCTCCCCGACCCTCAGTTCACCTCTGTCTTTGCACCTCTTCCAGGGTTAACTGCTCTTTTTACTTTAAGATCGGGGCCTGCCGGCACGGGGACCGGTGCTCCCGGCTTCACAACAAACCGACGTTCAGCCAGGTGAGACCCGGCACGGAGCCTCGAGGGTTAACGCCTCCCGGCCAGTCCCCTTCTGTTGTCCATCACCACGAGGTCCCTCCTTTTCCGGCTTTCTAAGCTCCACCCCACCACCGGCTTTTTTCCTGTCGGGCCTCTGCAGGTTCCTCCCCTTCTTTCAGACCCTTCTCCGAGGAATTTGGCCACGCCCCCGTACGTAAAAATTACACCGCTGGGCTCTCCCAGACTTCTAGGTGTCTCTTCTGGTTTCCCTAGGCGCAAGCATCGCTGATGCGCTCAAGATGCTTAGGCTTCTTCTCGGTTACCAAGTCTCACCCCCAACCTTCATACCTCACCTAACCTCTTTGCATGAGCTCAGGCCCCGCCCCCTCTAAATTCTGTTCAGACCATAGTGCTGCTCAACCTGTACCGGAATCCACAGAACACCGCCCAAACCGCAGACGGATCGCACTGTGAGTGAGGGACCAGTCTTGGGGGCAGGGCGGACAGCCCTCAGCAAGCCACCCCTTGATTTCACCCTGCCCCCCTTCCAGGTCACGTGAGCGACGTGGAGGTGCAAGAACACTATGATAACTTCTTCGAGGTGAGGGTTGGCAAGGGATGGGTTGAGTTTCCTGTAGAACAGCTCAGCTGAGTTCCTCCTGGTCTTCCGCAGGAGGTGTTCACGGAACTGCAGGAGAAGTACGGGGAGATTGAAGAGATGAATGTGTGCGACAACCTGGGGGACCACCTCGTTGGCAATGTCTATGTCAAGGTGCCTGCTGTCCCCACATGAGAGCGTAGAGGTGGAGGCATTTCAGTGCCTGATGGCCACCACTGAAGCCTCACAGCTTGAGGTCATCACTAAATCCAGCCCCGCCCCAGAACTGCTGATGAATCCTCTAAAGACTTCTGAGTTTGATTGCTGACCCTGATTGACTTTCCCCTCAGTTTCGGCGTGAGGAGGATGCAGAGCGGGCAGTGTCTGAGCTCAATAACCGCTGGTTCAACGGGCAGGCTGTGCATGCTGAGCTGTCTCCTGTCACCGACTTCCGGGAGTCGTGCTGCCGGCAGTATGAGATGGGGTATGGTAGCGAGGGGTGGGATGGGCACCTGGAGTCCCACCCTCCTGTGTGTTGGGGTGCTGTCATTAACAACAGCCTCATCCATCTGTCCATCCATCCTCTACCCAGGGAATGTACCCGCGGTGGCTTCTGCAACTTCATGCACTTGCGGCCCATCTCTCGGAACCTCCGACGTCAGCTGTATGGGCGGGGACCCAGGCGCAGGTACCTCAGGACCAGCCTGTCAAGACATCTCATACTCTAAGGCCCTTAGACTCTGACATGGACCTGATCCTGTGCCCCAATAACAGCGTCTCTCTTTTGTATCCTAAGACTAGCTCTGGGCACCATCACAGAGATCAGTCCCTGAGAACCCGTCCTGATACCACTCAGGAATTCTGGTTACCTGCCCCACCCTAGATCAGAGACGCAGAGCTGGGGAACAGTGCCACACTCCTTCCGGCTCTAACCCTCATCTCTCCACTCCTGTCCCCAGGTCACCCCCGAGGTCCCATACTGGCCACCGTCCCCGAGAAAGAAACCGGCGACGTTCCCCAGACCACCGGCATGGCCGCTTCTGAGACCCTGGATCCCTTGACCTCCACCCTTGACGGGCTTAAATGTTCCCAGCCAGGACCCCTCGTGAAAGCTCCCTTAACTCCCCAGTGCTATCTTCCCCAGGCTCCGGGGCTCTGTGATGTAATCTGTTCAACACAGGGATCTTCTCTTACCACCCCTCCCCTAATAAAGTTCTGTATTGAGGGTTTAGAACCTGTTAGCTGAGCCTAGCTGTGGGCTGGAGTTTCCTTCCACCCCCGCATCTCCTGACTAAAGGGGAAGCAGGCTGGCCTCTGGCCACAACTTCTGCTGAAGAACTTCCAACAACAGGTGGGAGAGCAGCAGGCTCAGGGCCCAGGGCTCTAGAAACCCCTCAGTGGGATTGGTTGTGGTGGGGACTCCTCTGTGCTGGGAATCTCAGCATGGCTCTCTGAGGCTTCTCAAGGGGAAGGTGCCTGGTTGTGGCAGGTTGGAGGATTCCCAGCCTGGAGGGAGACTGGGGATAGGGAGCTAAGGTAAGGTTCATGGGAGTTGAGCGGGAATCTCCAGAGGGTGTGGGCTGGGTCCTCCATGCCAGCTGCCCTGACATGGGAGTTGGAAATACTAATACTTAAGCTTACCATATGCCAGGTGCTGTTCTAAGTACTTTAAGTAACGATTTTTAATTCTTCACAATAAATCTTTGAGACAGGTACTGCCATCCCGTTCTTGGGATGAGGAAAGAGGTAAGGAGATGACAGAGGTGGGATATGAATCCACTCACTGTGGTTCCAGACTCCTCATTCTAGGCGTCTTGAGGCCTTCCTGGCCCTTCTGATAATGGGCCAGGAGGAGCTAGACTAGGGACGGGGATAGATTCTTGTCTTCCAAAGGGGTTTGGGGATCTCATGCCCCCACATCACTGCTTCCTTCTTCTGTCTGGGTTTCCTGGAAAGTGTGACAAGAGACTCTGTGGTCGGAAGTCCTGCGGTGATGGCCCCCCAGGCTGCAGACCCCGCCCGAATGGGGCCCCTGGGCCTCCTCCTGACTGCCTCGCTGCTTCTGACCCAGGCGGCGCCTCAAGAGGCCTCCCAGCACTGCGGGCGGCTCGAGTACTGGAACCCTGATAACCGGTGCTGCGGCAGCTGCCTGCAGCGCTTTGGGCCGCCCCCCTGCCCGGGTGAGGAGCAGGGACAGGGGTATGCAGATGTTTGGCCGAACCAGGGGGTGATAAAGAGCCGGAAGGGACGAAGTCTGTGGGTTACTGCCCGTGAGGCTTGCTTCGGAGTGGGGGCAGCGGGCCGCACGCAGATAAGACGATGTGGGGCTCCACTTGTGATGGAAGGGATAGTATGGCTTACTCACGACCACGGCGAAGAGGTATTGCCTATTAGGCCGGATCGCCGCAGTGGTCAAACCGAGGGTTGTGTGGGTATATCAGGAGTGGGCGGGGCTTGGTGCCGGAGCTGGGCGGGAGTAATGGGGGCGGGGTCTATGGCCGGGGGCCTGGAGACTCGCAGGGCCAGTGCGGGAGGGTGGGCGCGTCGGTGATAGGTTGGTTAAGTAGAGTACAAGGGGTGGGGCCTACTAGGATAGGACAAAGGGGAAAGGGTGTTGCCAGTGCAGGAGAGGAGGGGTTGGGCGGCCACACGTAAGACCCTGTTTCCCACCAGACTACGAGTTTTCGGAAAACTGCGGGCTCAATGACTCTGGCGATCACGTGTCGCGCCCCTTCAAAGAGTGTCCTATCGGGCAGTGCAACCCCAACAATGCGGAGCTATGTAGTCCCTGTGGCGGCGGAGCCACGGCTCCTGCTCCCGCGGGGAGCCGGAGCAGAACACAGCGGCGCTGCAGAGAGGTGCGGGTCGGGTTCCGGAGGCGGGGCGAGGGCTGGAGGGCGCGCTTTGGGGTTAGGTGGGCGGAGGCTGGATCAAGGGAGGGGGGTGTAGCCCCAATGAAGAGAATAGGGTGGGGGCAAAATAGATCAGGAGACCTACCTGGGTTAACATGTGTGTGTGAGGAGGCGGGTAGCTGGATCAGGCGGGGATTTGGTCCCATTGAGGAATAGACGGGTGGGAGTTTCAGGCTGAGGAAGCTGAAGTAGGGCATGCCTCCCGCTTTACTCCAACCTATTTGCAGAGGTCAGTTCCTGCCAAGGAGCCCTGCCCCCTGAAGTCTGGGACACCAGATGCCCTTAGTTCCCAGGAGCCCAGCCCACCAGCGATTTCCAGTCTCTCATGGACATCTGAGCGCAGCGACACTCAGCAGGCCTTGCCGAATTTGGCCCTGCCAGTCGTGCTAGTTTTCGTGGTGCTGGTTCTGCTGGTGACCTCAGCAATGATCCTCCTGCTCGCCCAGCGGTGCTACCGCCAGGGGAAAGTTGCCCTCCATCCCTCTCCTGGCTTGATTTGTGGTGACACCAACATCCATACCTTCTTCTCCCTGCACTCGTCTTCTCCGGGCTCCCTGGAGGCCTCAGAGGCAGGGGACTCACGGAAGGTCGCTCTGGTTCCACTTTTGGGCAGAGGTTAGTCGGTGAAATGCCAGGGAGGGAGGTGAACTGGAAGATTGCCCTTCCTCTCCCTCACCCCTGCATTTGTCTCCCAGAACTGCCGAATCTGGCCTCGCAGCCCCTCTCTCGCCTCCTAGATGAGCTGGAGGTGCTGGAGGAGCTGATGGTACTGCTGGATCCCGAGCCAGGGCCAGGTGGGGGGCTGGCCTGTGGCACGACCAGACACCTGGCGGCAAGATACGGAGTGCCCGCTGCATGGTCCACCTTCGCCTACTCACTGCGGCCTAGTCGCTCACCATTGCGGGCCCTGATTGAGCTGGTGGTGGCTAGAGAGCCCTCTGCTTCTCTGGGCCAACTTGGCACACACCTGGCCCAGCTAGGGCGGGCAGATGCGTTGCAGGTGTTGTCCAAACTTGGCTGAGCTGGGGCTTGCCCAGCCTAGTCCTCAATAAAGTTTCCTGTGAAATAAGCACCTGCCCTCTCTGAGCCTCATAAAGGTGCACTTTTGAAATAGTCTTAATTGGGCCGAGACCCAAAAGGAATCCTCTCACTCCACCACACACACAAGACCATTACGGCCTGAGGGGGCACTGAGAGCTGGCCTCCTGTGCCTCTGGGCAACCCAGGTTCTCCCTGAGAAATGGCCCTGCTGCCCCTGGAGGAGCTCATCAGCAGGGAGCTCAACTGGGTTCTCACTGGGAACAGGAAGAGCATGTGCGGCTCTGAAGCTGGAATAGAGCCCACAACTGACTCGTACTTCCGAAGGGTGGCCTCTCACCCCATTGGGGCCGACAAACTTTCCCACCTCAGGAGTGGTGTGGAGAAACAGGAGCTCCTGCCTGCCCTGAGCACCGCACAAACGGGAAGACCGCCTCTCCAAACATTGACAGACTTTATTATGGGGGGTTCCCACCTGGGAACCCGCCCTCTTAAATAAAAAAAGTGCATAGAAAAGAAGGGATTTAGAAACCTTTGTACAGTATCTACATCCTGGGCCCCCAGGGCAGGAAGGGGGCGATTGCTGGGTGGGCTGGAGGGCTAGAGGCAGGGCCTTCGCCACCTGCCTGCCCACATCCACCCTGAACAGGAGGGTGGGGGTGAGAGGCTCTGGGAGGGGCTCGGCAGCAGAGGGTTCGGGCGGGGCGGGGGCAGCGGCGGCCTCAGTTCAGGAAGCGACGGCAGCGCTTGGCGCCGCAGTTGCAGGGCAGCTTGTTGCTGGCATCCTCAATGGGGAACTTGTAGTCATAGGTGAGCTCCTCCCCACGTAGAATGCGGCGCAGGGCAAAGATGACAATGTGCTTCTGGCCCTCCACGTGGATGACTCGAGAGAAGCAGTTGGGCTCGCACGAGTGGTTGATGAAGCGCGCAGCATTGCCGTGCATCGTGGCATCCACCACGTCGAAGTCATCCATCCGGAACATGTAGCACCCGATACCCTACAGTGACGGGGAGGGCATGGTCAGGTGCTCAGCGCCCACAGCCAAGACCCAGGGCACCCACCTTGTTCCTACGCCCCGTGAAGCCCACCTTCCCATCGTAGAACTTCTCCCGCTTGTCAGTCAGCACGGAGCGAATGACAATACCGGAATACTCGATGACCATCTCGCCGGCATCGATGTTCCGCTTACAGAACAGGCCCCGCCCGTGGATGGCAGATCTGCAGGGTAGGATGGGCCAGGGGGAGCTCAGGGGGCAGGGGGACAGTCAAGGCAGCCCCACACCAGGGCACCTGTCCAACCACCCAAGGGGCATCCTCCCCCCAACCCCACTAACCTGTAGACACCCACAGCCTCTTTGGATGTCTTCTTGAGGTGGCGAAAGCGCATGGCCATGGGCAGCTCCAGGCTGGTGGCACGTCTGGTGGGGTCGGCAGTGTCACAGGCTGGTACCCAGGAATGACCTCTCTTGCCCCTGGTCACCCTCTTTAGGACCCTTCCAGAACACCCCCAGCACCCTGGCCTGCCCTCCATACCTGGTTGACCTGAGCTGCACCTCATCCTCTTCCTCGTCACAGGCGGCTCCCTCAGGGAGCACCCGGTGCTGGGAGGCCAGGAAGTTGAACATGTCAAAGGTGCATTTCCTGCAGCAGGGAGGGAGGAAAGAAGGGAGGGTAACAGCCATTCCTTCAAAAAGATGCCACGTACCTATCCTCTGGCTGGGGCCTGCTACTAGCAAAGAAATACTGCTACCCCTGAAGACACAGCAGGAGGGGGATGGATGGGGCTCACTCTTCCACTGTGAACTCTAGGAATAATTCCCGGAGAGGCCTAGCGTCTTCCCCTAGGCCTGTTTCCAATCCCTCGAGACTAACTCCCATGCTTGAGAACTCCCACAGGGCTGCCCCAATGTCTCACCGGAGATAGACCTCAGCCCGGGCCGCCCCATGGGGGTTCAGGGGGGGTTCCTCCTGGCCCTCTCCCTGCTGGTGGTAGCGGAACTTGTAGTGCTGGCAGCGCTGGGCCCCGGGCAGCTGCTCTGCCAGGAAGATGACAGCATCGTGGTGGATGCCCAGGAGCCTCGCCCCACTCATTCCTGGGGATAGTCAAAGTTGAGGACACATACGTCATGTCGGGAGGCCCATCTTGTCTTCTGGGAGTGCCCCCAGCTCTCAGCATCCCCAGAGCAACACCCCCCCCTTACCACTGAAGGAGAGATGCCGGAGCCGGGCATGCCCTCGGGCCTCTTGCACCTTCTCAATCAGGGTTCTCCATGCCCCTGAGGAGAGTGCAGGGCCAGAGTGGTCAGGATGGGGCTTGACCATACACCTTCCCTCCATCACCACCACTCCCAACTCACCCTCCAAGCTCTCCGCCTCCACGCTGAACCCATCCTCACTGCTGATCTCGAAGCGCAGATGTGGGCCAGCCCGTTTGGGGGCCTGGTTCTCTTTGTCCTCTGGGGATGGAGGCTCTTCCTCAGAGCTTGAAGCCTCACCTAGTCCCAAGGAGCAGGTCAGAGTAGGTGAAGATTACCCCTCGTGGACTCCAGGGTCCCGGGTTCCCCATCCCCTCCCTTCCTCTCCCTGCACAAGCACAGAGACTTGGGCTGGGGTGCTCTTCCTGCTCTAATTGCCCCGTGAACCCTGCAGGATGGACATTTTTTTTCTGATGAGCCTGCGGTCCCTCTTCTGTAAGAGTTCTTGAAGAGATGAGCATTTCCACAGAGGCCTGGCAGGCCCTGGCTCAGCAGGACACACTTCTGGCTCACCCAAACCCAGTTTACCAACAATGTCTATCAACCCCTCATTCTTCTCTTACAGAAAATTAAAAATACCAGAGAAGGATATTTTGCATGTGTATTTTTTTAATGTGCAGCACAGCTCTGTAAATATTATGAATTTATTATATAGGCCCCTACCCACAGAGTCAAGTACATGTACGTTATGAGCTATTTAAGGGATTTCTCAGGGGCTAAAGGTTTTGAAGCGAGGACAGATAGGACTTGCTGCTGTAGGAGATGGGGATGTGAGAGCCAGCGGAGGTCAAGGACAACTCTGAGGTCTGGGGCCTGAACAACTGGAACAATAAAACTGCTGATGACTGAGATGGTGAGGCAGAGGGAGAAACAACTTTGGGGTGAAGATAGAGAGCTCAGTTTGGGACATGCTGAGTCTGAAATTCCTCTTAGAAAACGTGCCCTTGCACCCTGCTGCAGACAGGGAGTAGGCAGCAGGATCTAGGAGCCTGGCTACCAATCTGCTGGCTGTCAGAATAAGAGATGGGATTTAGAGCCATGAAGTACATGAGAACACCTGAGAGTAAGTGCAGACAAAGAAGTCATGGCCAGGGCCCTGGGACACACCAAAGTGACAGGCTGGGGCAATGATGAGGCAAGACCAGAGAGGTGAAAAGAGGAGTGGGGTTTTGGAAGCCAGCGAAGGAAGTGCTCCAAGGAGGGGAAGATCAGCCCAGATGTTGCAGCTCACTCAAGCATGGTGTGGACTGAGGACTGACCGTCATGTCTGGAGCGGGGAGGGTGGAGAGAACCTAAGTTTGAGTGGAGCATGCTTTATGAGAGGCAGGACCCACGTGGCCATGTTTGCTCCCCACATCACTCCTCTGGGCCAACCTGACTACATGCCCTCCCAGCCCAAGGCAAGACTCCAAACCTGATTTGCGCGTAACCCACATCATCTCCAGGCCTCAGTGCCCCCGGGTTCCCCTCTGACAACTTCTTCCGCTTCTCTTTGCCCTTACCCCATCCTCACCTCCATTCTGTTCCCTGAACCCGACAGGCTGACTACAGGGGCCTCACCCGGGCACTCTCATTGTGTTCTTTCTCACGGCGCTTGTTCTCAGCTGCAGTACACTTGCTAACGTACGTGTCTACTTCCTCTACCAAAATGTGGCGTGGTCCCTAAGGGTGGGGACCTGTCCGTCATGGTCACTGCCATATCCTCACGCCACCTCTGACCCCTGTACACAGTCTTTCAATTAAGCGGTCTCTCATGTACCTCGCGCCCCTTCCACACTCAGTAACAGCACTATGTAATGAGATAATCCACATATCCAGACAGGGCTGGGGCCAGGAGAAATTCCGAGCCTCAGGCTGCTGCTTACCAGCTCGCTTGGCTGTAGCCTACCCCATCTCCCACAACCCTCTATAACCAACAGAGCACTCACTGCCCTCCCAGCTTCACCGAAGCAGTTACTCCAATCCACTCCGCACACACCCGTCCTGCGTCCTGACGGTTCTCCAAGTGCACTGACCTCCCTGTTGCTCCCCCTCAGCAGTCTCCTACTCAGATCCAATAACCATGCCTCCTCCCACCTCTGCTTCCTTCCACAAGCCCCTTTCACCCTCCTCATGGCTTTGCTCTTTGGCCCTCCTACAAACCCCACTGGGCTGCTGTCCACCCTCTCCTCTCAGACCCTTAGCCAAGCTTGCTGGTAAGATGCCTGGTTCTTGTTTTGGCTCTCTCATCAACCACTGCCTTCAATTCTGGACCCTGAAGCAACATCCTTCCGAGACAGTTCCCCAACCCTAGACCCCATGTGCCTGGTGTCCTCTGGGGCTCTGCTCTCTTTTTATCTCCTTCCTATTCCTCCTGCCCCTCTGGATCCTAAATGAGCTCCATCCTCGCTGGCTAACCCTCAGATGCTCTTGTCTAGTGGCATGGCTCTGAATCCCATCTCTAACTCTGACAGCCCCCACACTGCTCAGCTTTACTAGGGACTTAACCCCCTGACCCTGGCAGATCAGGCTCTGAAGCTGACCCCCGGGCTCTTGGGCACTTTCGCAGAGCTGCTCACATGGAGCTGAAACTTCATCTTTTTCTGCCACAGGCCACGAGCTCCAAAGGCATCTAACTCTGAATACCTAGTCTCAGGCTCAGAGCCAGGTTGGTGCACAAGGTCTATCTTTTGAAGTGGACTGATTCTGCATCTGACCATCATCATCCAGTTGAGACAAGCACAAGGAAGGAGGCAGTGAAAAGGCTGGTCCCTACCTGAGTAGTGGTGCCACTGGGACTCAAGCAGCAGGTCAGGGGGACCATCAGGGGCCCGGGGAGGACGACCTTCTGGGAGTGGCAGCAGAGGGGACCGGTCCTGGAGGGGCCTGTGAGGAGAGACCTGTCAGAAAGGGGAAGAGATGGAAGTCCCCAGAGCCTCCAAGAGAAGGGCACTGCCTACTCACCTTGGACTTTCCTCCCCAGTGGGCTCCCCAGGCTCATCCAAGTCGAGAACTCCACGCACTGTGGGCGTTTTCATCCTCACTCGGCTAAACCTGGGGGAGGAACCCCAAGAAGGCTGAGCTGCCTTCTCCTGCCCACCTCTCTTGCCCTCCTCCACAGACTCAGCACATTCACTCACCCGCTGCCACTAAGCCCTGGACCCTGGGGAGCATCCTCCAAGGACTCTCCATCTTCCTCCAGCCGGGGGGTCTTGTTTGGGGGAGGCACTGGTGGGGAACGGCCAGAGAAGGTGGACACCCTCTTGACACGGATGGCCTGATGAGGCGGACTGGGGGGCCCACTGCTCAACACCAGTGTCAGTGGAGGAGGGGGTGGTGGTGGAGCAGGGCGGACCACCCCCACCACTGGCAACACACCCAGCAGCGGTCCAGGGGGCAGAGTCCAGGAAGCAGGGGCTGTGGGGGGGATGGGAGGGGGCAGAGGTGGCTGCTTCACTGGGGGTGAGACAGGTTCACCCTCCCCAGCCATCTTCACAAACACTTGTCCCAGCTTGTTGACAAGGATGATTTTGGATGTGGCAGGTTTGGGGGGCTCAGGGGCAGGGCCCAGGCTCAATACCCGGACCCCTGGAGCCCCAGGGAGCCAGGCAAACGTCCGAGTGGGGTCAGCTGGGCTAGGCGGTAGCCCCTGGGGAGGCTGGCTGCCATTGGCCAGGGGAGGCACTGGGGGGAGTGGCTCCTCTCTGGGCCCAGCACCTCCCTCCCCCGGCCCCCCTAGGTTCTTCAACACAAAATCCACAATTTCTGACGGCAAATCCTCAGGAGGTCGGGTTCTGTCCCCTACAGCCCCAATGACCCCAGCCCGGCCTACTCCTGGCCCTGAAGGAGGAGTCCCCTGGCCCCGAGGCTGCTGGATGGCCTCTGCCTCGCTGTCCGTGCCGTCATCCACTCCATCCAGCTGTTCGATGCGGGGGGCTCCAGAAAGGGCACCAGGGACCAGGGCGGGGCCAGAGACGACAGTCACAGGGAAGTGGACATAGCGGGGGGTAGGGCTGGCCTCTTCCTCTGAGCTGTCCCCTGGGCCCCCGTGGCCACTCCCCACTGCCCCCGCAGCCACAATCTCTTCCTGGAAGGGCTCAGTCCCCAGCAGGCTGGCCGCAAAGTCCAGGTCAGCAGCACTCAGTCCTGATACCACCTCCATGTCCTCAAAGTCTGGGCCCAGGTCTTCAGGGGGTGGCGGAGGAGATGGGGCTGGGCCAGGGGGAGCCAGCTCCCCTGAGGTAGGTGTGAGGGCTCTAACGACTGAGGTAGGAGGGGGCACCCTGAGCTGTGGGGACGTTCTGAGAGGGGGAGAGGCCCGCCGTGATGCCGGCAGCCTTGGGGCCAGGGGGCTGGGACGACGGGAACGTCTTGGGGGAGCTGGAAAGTCCAGGTCTCCCACTGTGGGGATGTGGTGGGTCAGAGAAGATGGACTTCCTGTGGGGGGAAGGGTCAGTGTCAGCCATGAGCTCCTGCCTCACCCACCAACCCCTCTCCCCGACACTCCCATGTACTCACCAGGGGAGGGCAAGGGTCCAAAGGAGACACCCCCCAAGGGCCTCCGGGATGGTGAGTAGTTGGGCACTTTGATTCGAGCCCCTGAGAAGGAGCGGGGGGCCGGAGGAGGGGCACTGCTTGGATCTGGCCGAAGTGGGGGGTCCAGGTTCTGAACAGGTGAGTGGTGCTCAGGAGCTCCAGGGATAAGGACATCTGTATCTGGAGGGGGTTCCACATGATCTGGGGGCTCTGAGGAGGCAGGAGAATGCCATCAGGAATGGCAGGAGCTCTTTGTCAAAGCCTTTCTTCACATACCCTCCCTTCTTTTGCACCAACCAAACCAAGCCTTCCCCACCCCTGTCCAATGGTCTGGTCACAATGTGTATTAGGGTTCCCAGTCATCATCCAAACCCATACCCATCTGTGGCTTTTTTAAAATTTTTTTTATTTTATTTATTTATTTCAGAGAAAGAGATCACAAGCAGGCAGAGAGGCAGGCAGAGAGAGAGAGAGGAGGAACCAGGCTCCTGCTGAGCAGAGAGCCCGACACGGACCTCGATCCCAGGACCCTGAGATCATGACCTGAGCCGAAGGCAGGGGCTTTAACCCACTGAGACACCCAGGCGCCCCCTCTGTGGCTTTTTGAGAACCTACACACACACCTGGATCAGGCGCCCTTTGTAACCCTTCCTCACCCATCTCTGCCGCCTCCCCCATTCCTGGCTGCCCACCGCTCTGACTCAGGCCCCACAGGCCATGGGGGGTCACTGCCCTCTCTACAGCAGGGCCGGTCCTACTACCTTCTCAGCTGTGCCGTGCATCCCTGCCACATCAAACACATCTGTCCCAACCCAGTGCTTGGGGCTCCCCATTACCTGGATCCACCCAATCTGTGAAAACAAATCTCTGCCGCCTCCTCCCAACACTCCCCTGCTACCAGCTACCGGTTCCCTCTCTACTTCATGTCATGCTCCCACCTGGCACAAACTCCTTCCCTGCAAACACACTCTGAAAATCTTCATCTGCCTGTTCAGCCCAGGAGTTCTCCTTTTACCAGTCTCTAAGTCCAAATCTTTGCTGTGTGCCATCCAGCTCTCAGTGACATCCCTCAGCACTGACATGGCTATGAGGGGACCGATCTGGCTCATGTCTCGATGCCAGCACGATGTTACTGTGCACAGCAACTGCCCTTTCTGAGCTGCAGCAGAGCAGATCTTGCACCTTCTGCAGAGAGCTGCAGGGAGCATCACAGGAGCACATGCCCCAAGTCAGGGGGCTGTAAACACTCTATTTATCTAGAAGCTGCCACCCCCTGCCCCAAGCAGGTAGCTCTCCCCTCACTTCCTGTGAAATGCTGAGCACAGTCCCTAGTACATAATGCACAACTGTTAAGTGATCAGTTATTGCCATTATGACAAAAGAAAGAATGGCAAACATCCAGGGTTTCTTTAGGGAAGAGGGGAATGGGGTTGGTGGGTAACCATTTGGAGGGAGTATTCAGAGAAGGAAATGACAGAGTCCTAAGGCCCTTACCTGAGGAAGGGGCGGGGCTGTGCACAATGGTCTGATTCTCCTCTGCTGCCTCCAGGTGAACTGGCTCTTCCCTTGGACCCCATGGCCGATACTCCAGAATACGACACCGATACCAGCAGCGCCGCCGAGCATCCACTGTGCTCCAGTATAGACGGGAGCACCTGTCAGGTGGGCATGTGGGTAAGAGGGTCAGGACAACTTGAGAAATGGGATCCTGTCCTGGAGTCCTTACACCCACCCAGGCCCCCTGGGCTGCTCACTGGTAGCCAATGGGGAAGAGCCGTCCCTCGCAGTCCGAGAGATCAGACAGGGTACCCAAGGAGTCAATTCGGATAGAGCCTACGGTGCAGAAAAGAGATCAGGAGGGTGGGCCAGGTAGGGTCAGGAAGACCAGCACAGAGAGCAAGAGGCTTACCGATGAGCACATTGATGGCATCAGGTTCAAGCCCCGTCAAGAACTTTCGCTTAAAGTTAATGCCCTCGAAATCTACATAGACTCGGCGGAGAACATCAAACCCATCGGGGGTCACAATCTCCTGGAAGGTGGCAAATAGGGTTGCTGGGTTGGTGAGGGGCAAGGGGAATGTAAGAGAAGGCTCTGAGGCAGGGACTGGACAGCTGGGAGCTTGGCTCAAGGACTCAGGAAAATAAGGAAGACACCGAGAGGCAGCTGGGGTGGGGCTGCAGGGGTCTAGGAGTGGAAAGGGAAGAGAGAACAGCGGGGAGCTGTCTCCTTCATGGTTCTGGCTCACCTTGCCATCCAGCAGGTCTGTGTGTTTCTGGCAGAAAACTTTCTTGTCGTCCTGGAAGATGCAATAGCTGGCCCGGGCACACATGAAGTGGAAGTTGCTGAGGCAGGAGGAAAGGCAGCAGCCCACTGTGGCTCCAGGTTTCAGGCAGAGTTCACAGCGCTGCGGGTGGAAGGGGCCGCTGAGGAAAGAAGCCAGTGACCGAGACCAGGGTCTGATGGCTCAGCATCACTGTCCTTGAGACTCTGCTTGGGCCCATCTAGCCCAGCACCTCACAAAGCAAAGGCACTCATCAAACATACCCTCTTCCCTAGCTGCATCCAGGGCCAGGTGCACATCAAAACTACTTCAGATTTTCTGAAGCAGAGTGTTGCAATAGAGAGAAAAATAACACCTAACACTTACCAAGCAATATTTACCATCTTTCTCACACCATTAAAAAAAAAGTATTTACTTAAGTAATCACTGCATTCTACATGTGGGGCTTGAATTCATGAACCCAAGATATCAGGAGTCGCATGCTCTTCCCCTCTCATGCTATTTTAATGTAAAACTTGTATCATTTTATTTAATCTTCACATTTGCACGCACCCCCCCACTATGTATCACCCCATGTCTCACTTCCTGAGCCTGAGACATTCTACCACACCAGGTCCCACACTGGTGAGGAGGGGTTGTAACCCAGGCAATACCACACCTCATGGGGACACAGTAGGAGCTAAGTGTCACTCTGTATAAAAAGCATCCAGTACAGGTTCAATCAACAGAAAATCTCCTAACTTTTAATCTGCTAAGCTTCAGGCCCAAATATGAGGGTAGGGGGAGAGCCACTATCACTGAGGCACCAGAGTCCTGGGATAACCAAAAACGGTACCCAGGACCAGCAGCGAAAGGATATGGTGGGGTAGAAATTGTGAAACAAGCATGGTTTCCCCTGAGGAAAGAGGGTGGGGGGAAGGGGCCTACCCAAGACCCCGGGGCTGCCCACCTCTCTAGGCCCGGGCTCTCACCATCTGCCTCCCTCGAGCCACAGCAGCATGCACATTTTTGAGGGAGCCATCATTTTCCTCAAACACTTCAGCTGACCAAATGGCACAGTTGACGTGTGTCCACTCATTCTGCCCAATGTACAGAAGCCGTCCTGCCTCCTGGGGGCAGAGGAGAAATGGTGTGAGGGAAGGCCCCAGGGACTAGGCCCCACCACCTGAGGCTCTCACCTTAGAATCTGCATCCCCGTATTTGAGGCAGAGTGCACACTGACGAGGGTCCTCCAGGTGTGAGAAAGCAACTGGATCCTTGCCCTGAAAAGCTGGAAGAGGTGTAGGAAGGCAAATTTCAGAATCAGGACTGAGAGCTTGCCCCACCAACTCAGGGTCCCTGGCGTCCAGTCCCCACTTTCCAGTACCTGCTGAGGGGTCCCCTGGAGGCTGCCCTGATTCTGGGGTCTCTGGTTCCTGCTGCCTCCACTGAGCGTAGACATGGTCCAAGGATGGGGGCAACACAGCATTGGGAAGAACTCCGCTGTGGACAGGCAGGGTCAGCATCTGACACGTCTAACAAGGGTGGCCACCCACAATCTTAGCCTAAACACGCCATGACACACTTGGTCCTCTTTCCATGTGGTACTTCTCCCAGTTTCCCAAATAAGCCAGGGCCCCTCATGCTACCTATGACACATGAAATGCTGTTCCTCATGCCTGGAATACTTTTTTTCCACACCTCGGCTCGGACGTCATCTCTTCTGAGAAGTCTCAGCCCTAAGCACCTTCTCTGGGCTCCCAAGGTCCCCTGGACTTTCCCATCACCACCCTGTCTGTCTGGATCATCAAGCACATATGTGAACGCTCAAACCCCCAAATACGACTTACTCACTGCTATTCCCAACACTACCTTGCACAAAGTAAAAACAAAGCGAGCGAACTGCATAGTCTTTGCTGGCCTACAACCACTGAGGGTGCTCACCCTGGTTCTACCACCCTCCAGATCCTAACTCTGTTCCTTGTCTAGTCTCGGCCCAGGATCCAGACCCTGGATTCTCAGGTGCATTTGCTTTTGCCCTTATTCCCTAGTTCCCCTCCTGTTACCCAGCCTTGCTCACTTCGGCAGCCGGGTACTCCGTCGCCAGTACTTGGGGTCGTGGGCGTCGAACCAGCCGAACGCAGACTCTAGCAGCTGGGGAGTGGGTTAATAGGATGAGAAGAACTGGCTTCCCCAGGGAAGTTGGTAGGGGCAGGGTCTGAAGGAATCACACTGTCCCCCCCTACCACTCAAGCCGCTCTACAGACATTCCCCAAAGTTCTCACCTTCAGTAGGAGCCCCTTCATCTGGCCTCCTGCCCGGCGCTCTGGCTGAGTGCCTTCTCCTTCTTCTGAGTGCCTCATCAGGATGCCCACCATGTCCTCCATAAAGCTGTGCTGTAAGGGGGGCCTGTCAGGATCAGAGCCCCCACCCCACCCATAGCCCCCTCCTCCTGGCGCTCACTTATTCCTCTCAGTGTCCCACTCACCACAGACTTGTAGTGGCCTTCCTCGAAGCGCCGACTCACGGCTTGCAGATCGCAGGGGCCTGGGTGCAGCTGCTTTCCAGCCTGCCCACACTACAGAGACAGAGAGTTAGCAGGGCTGGTGCTGGGCCAGGCCCCACCCCATCCTACCTCCTGAGCCCTCAGACCTGAGTGCACAGCAGCAGTGGCCCTGCCACCTTGGAGCTCAGCAGGCCCTGGAGCACCTGGCGCAGGCCCCCCTGCAGGGCCCCACTCAGGGCCTCTCGCCAGCGGGGGTGTGTGGCCCCTGCGCACGGTCCACAGGTGTACAGCACTGAGTCTGGCAGCCCAGAGAGGATCTCATAGTCTTCATCTAAAACAGCCACGGTGGGAAAGGAGAGAATGGTTCAGGAAAATGTGAGGGCTCTCAGCAGCCCAGAGGAGTTGCCAAGGACATACATTCATGACACCTGTCCCATGAGGGACTGTGTCAGGGTTAGGTCGGGGGAACTCTTTGCCCCCACCCCCTACCTCCCCAGGGCAGAGGCAGCAGCCCAGGCACTCTGCCTGCTCACCAGAGAGCCCCTCGCACTTGGCGTGCACCCAGTGGTCACACTGTGCACACTGCATCATCTTGCTTTCGTAGTCGTTGTCCTCATAGCAGCGTGTGCAGATTGGGCAGAAGTTTCCTGCAGAAGAGGGAGGAAAAGGATTAAGTCAGAGGGGCTGGGGCCACCACCCCTTGCTTGGCTGCTGTGAGCGCTGCCTCTGCTATGCCCCATCTCGGGTCCTACCATTCTCATAATGCTGGCTGAGGATATAGCCTCTCCTAGCCCTAGAGCCCCAATGCCTCACAAAGAACCTTGCTAACATGCTGCCTGAACACATAGGGAAAGCCCAGGTTTTCAAAGTGGAGACCTGAGGTTCCAAGAGGCAGGTCAGGGACCACTACAATGGTGGGATCCAGGCTGACTCCCACTGCTCTCAGAGGAACTGTGTCCCTCTACTTGAGCTACTGGGTAGGCTTCTGTAGGTAACTACCGTGTACAGAAGGAAAGGTTCTGTGGTTCCAAGAGGATACAAAGCCACTAGAAAACCGCATCTGTCCTGCCTAAGAGCCTGGCCCACTGCCCAGTGTGCCCCCAGGGCCCAGGTCCCCTGACAGGTCCCCACCTTTCTCATAGAGCTGGGTGCACCTGGGGCAGAGGCTGTAATCTCCAGACCACTCGACGTCCCAGTTCTTGCCTGGAGTCGCCCCACAGCTCTTACAGCGCACGCAGGCTGAACAAATCTGGGGGGGGGCAGGGTGACGTTAGGGGGAGCAGGCTGGAGCAGTGTGGGGGACTACAGTGGGAGGAGATGGGTAAAGAGGAGTGGATGGTAAGCAGGAGACATATGAGGAAGAACAGGTAAGAAGGAAAAAGATGTACAAGTGAGAAGAGAGAGAGAGACAGGAATAAAGTAGGAAAGACCAATAGAGGAAAACAAGGAGGAACAGAGGTCAAGCAGGGGCAGGGGATTCTGAGCCCAGGACCATGAAACACACGAACCCTTCTGCACTGTGCAACCATTCTGCACATAAGTCTCATCTATGTGAAATTTTGGAAGAGAAATGCTATTTAGCAGATAAACTCTCACAAGGACCTCCAACCTTCCAGTCTGGGGGTGGTGGTGGCCTTAATTAGAACTCCAGTGCAAGGGGTGTGGGCCTCATCTCTCACCCAGTGGCGCCGTTTGCGTGTGGCACGAGTTGGGTAGCTGGGCCCCAGGCAGGCTGGGTGATAAGCATGGCGGCAGCGCTCACACTCCAGGAGGTGCTGTTGGAAGGTGGGAGAAAAACAGCAATGGCAGAACCTATTGGCACAAATATACCCCTCTCTTTCATGTCTCCGCCATCCACTGTGCCCAAACCTTGGATCCCCGGCCTTTGCGACCACAGACATGGCAAAACTTGCAGCGGCGGCAGCACCAGGTGTCATGATGTTGGGGCAGGGGCCGCTCGGCCTCCTCCAGACAGAATGGGTGGAAAGGGTCACAGCAAACTTGGCAGAACACCAGCTGGGGACGGGGAGAGTGAACAATGGGCACAGTGTGAGGCCAAAAGGCCAATGGATGAGACCCTGCTGAGAGGGCCCAAGCAATCAGGCAATAAGGGCCAATGGAGACCTGGGGGGCTGTGGAAAAAGGCGGGGATCCAACCTCATGCAGGCCTTTGCTGGCACACAGCAAGCACACCATTGGCGGCCCCCCTGGCACGGAGGTGAGCACACTGAGGCCTCCCATCAGCCACACGTTCTCTAGGTCACAATCCTCCTGAGGGAAGAGAGGACACAGGATCAGAGAGCAGCCAGGAACACAAGCCAAAGCCACTGTTTCTCAGCTACACCCCACAGGTATCTTTCCAACACAGTCCCTGAGACCCACTCCTTTAATGCCATACCTTAAAATCCACACGGACCCGGTGCACTCCATCAGGAGACTTCTGTTTTCCAGTCCAGCCATTGGGAAAAGAAGCAAAGGGGCCAGGGGCCAAAGCATCCTAAGGAAGGTGGTGGTGGTCAGAAGGCTGCTAGCCTTACCGCCTGCAGACTTCTCTCCACGCTGTCCTCTCCCTCAGCCTGCCCAACCCTGTCTTTTGCCCAGATCCTACTTTACTTTTCAAAAGGACCTGCCTTACCCCTCAGGGCCTGTCCTCTGGTGTGGACACAACACGGCACTCAGGTGAGCCCGTTACCCTGACTTGCTAGGAAGCTCCTGAAGGGCAGGAGCCACGCCTTCCACAGGGCTCAGGGTTCTTGGTGTGGGGCCGTGCTGACCTTGTCCAGGCGCCTTCGGGCCTTCAGCTGCAACACAGGCTGCAGGGTGGGTTTGCGGGGCCGGCTCTGCTCCTCAGGTTCTGGCACTGGCAGCTCTAGGCAGCACATATAAGTGGTGAGGGTCCCCCTCTTCCTTGCCCCATTCCCTTTACTCCACACCCCCTAATGTTAACTGGATCCCCATGGCTGCCTTTAACTAACCAACAGAATGACTCTTAAACCTGGCTTGATAAACTACTGAAAACTTTATGCACCCATTTTCCCTGTCCACCCCAAATTACCTCCTCTGCACTCAGCTACTTTCTCTATCACGCAGAAACAGCCCTGGCCTGAAAACCCCATTCCCCCTTCTACACAAGACACAGGACTGACTGAAAGAGGAAACAAGCAATTCGCACCATTCTCTCGGGGGGTCCGACGCCGGGGAGCAGGGGGACCCCCAGGCTCTGAGTCATCCGAGTCCTCGAAGATATCATAGGAGGGTCGCTGTTTGACGCAGCGCCGGGCTGACTTGCGCTGCAGTAGGAGGGAGTCCTGCTCCTCGGGCCCTGGGGGGGCCACCACCTCCTCCCGGGGCCCCCCAGCTCCCGCCCCCCGGCGTGGGCCTGGAGGACCAGGGGAGGCCTCAGGAGATTCATCGGAATCCCAGGGCAACAGCGTCTTCACTATCGTCCGGCCTGTGGGAACAGGGGACTTAGTAGGATCTGAGCTCAGGCAGGGACATGGGACATTTGGATGCAGAAAAGCCAAAAAGAAGTGAGGCAGAAGAGAACGAATACAATAGAGATATAAAAGCACATGATGGAAAGATGACAAAGGTAATAGACTGCAAAGATAAAGGGAGGAGAGCAAAGAAAACGCAGTTCTTCCACACCATGGATCTAAATAAGGTTGTGTAAAGCATCAAACCTCATTACCTTTTTTAGCCAGCCGTTCCATCTTCCGAGCCTCTATCTTGTCACACTTCCGGTATCTGGGGAGGGGAGCAGCACGTCACCAGGGTAGGGGACTGGTGGTCTGGGGGAAGAGAGGAAGCTCTCCACAAGGATGCCAATCCCACTGCTCTGGCGGGGCAGGAGGCCTGGGTGACTGACAACCATGCGTGGGAACAGAGACTGCGCCCTGGCTACTCACACACAGCACTGCTTCTTGGTGTTGGGGCCCCCAAATTTGGGCTTGTCCAGGCAGTTGACACAGGACCCACAGTCCTGCACACGCAGGCAGCCCCGACAGTGTCCACACCGCGCCATCCGCATCTTCTTGCCATGATGAGAGGGCAGTGAGCGCCGAGGTGTATGGGCCAGGGTCCCTCCAGACCCTGCAGGTTCTGAGTCTCCCCCAGGCCCTGCCGACTCCACCTTTTCCCGCCGAGACCGTGATGGGACACTCTCAGTCTCAGATGCTGACGATGTATCTAGTGTAATGGAGAGAAAAGGATGGAGCCATAAGGCCGCTAGACCTTTTATCTCAATTCCTTGCTCTTCCCCAGATCTCATTCAATTTGGCCTCTGGCCCCCACTTTCCCACAGTGCTCAGGTTCCAGGTGCCCCCAAATTTGCTCTAAGAGCTAGCATTCCAACCCACTTGCCACCGGCCCCAAGCATCCAACTAGCTCCCACACTCTTAGGCTCTTGGTGTATGTGCTCGCCCCCAAACTTGACACAGCTATCAAATCTTCCCACAACACACCCGCCCACCCCTACCCTCCGTGGCGAGGTCCTGCCGATCCCGGAGAGGGAGAGCACTGAGGCGAGGGACATCTTCAGGCACCATGGCCCGGGCCTGACCTAGGGCCACAGCAGCATGACGACAGACATGTTTGATACGGGGGCCTTGCACAGGGGACTCAGGGCCCTAGGGGAGGAGAAACCAGGAATACATGTGGGAAGTTGCCCCTTGTGCTCCTGCAACCAGCCTTCTTCAGAGGGCCCTGCTCCCACTCCATACCGACGGTCTCTCTCTCTTTGCTTCCATCGATTCATCTTCAGACCTGACAGAACCTCTATCTGAGATCTGCTTGACAGTCCCCACGACTTCCTCCATCTGCCCTCCAGGGCTCAGCTGGTGGGGAAATAAACAGGGTCAGAGGCTGGAAAGTGAGGAAAAATAGGGCTGGGGGACTAGTATGGGGGCAGGCCAGGAAGGAACACAGGCAGCTGAGAAACAGGGAAGGACTGGCTCTGAGGGTTCACTGAAATACTGCAGGGGTTCTGAGGAGGCAACAGGTGACTGAAAACAGAATGGAGAGAATCGAGGCTGGATGACTGGGGGCAGAAACCTGGCCAAAGTGCCCTGCTCACCGGGATCAAAGATGCCACCTTCTGCTGCTGCTGCTGCTGATCGATCTTGAAGAGCTGCACCTTGGCTCTCTTGAGGAGGCTAAACATTTTCTCCTCCACACCAGACAGTGGTAAGGAACCCAAGCCCGCAGTTCGGGCCTTTTCCAGTGGTGACGGTTGCTGCGGTGACAGCTGCGGCTGCAGCTGTAAGTGTGCCTGTAGTTGGGGCTGCTGTGGTGGTAACACCGGGGGCGGCAGCTGGCCTGCCAAGGCCTGCAGGGACTGCTGCAGCTGAGCCTGAGAATGCTGCCCATTGCTCAGAGTTGGAGCCCCAGGAAGGGGGACCTCGGCCTTAACAGGAGTGGCGACCACGGGGGCAAATCGAGGCAGGCTGAGGTGGTTGGTGCGGCCCACTGCCCGTGGCTCGGGCTCAGCTGGAGAGTCGTCAGCAGGAGGAGGCTCTGGCTCAGGGGCTTCCGGAGCCCCAAGAGGGGTAGTAAGCACCGATTCGTAGATCTTCAGGTGGGCTTCACTTGGGGTAAACTGAGGTGCCCGAAGGAGCAGGGGC
>PITA01016785.1:0-45405 GCA_004023965.1 Spilogale gracilis
TTTTTTTTTTTTTAAAGATTTTATTTATTTGACAGAGAGAAACACAGCCAGAGGGGGAACACAAGCAGGGGGAGTGAGAGAGGGAGAAGCAGGCTTCCTGCCGAGCAGGGAGCCCGATGTGGGACTCGATCCCGGGTCTCCGGGACCATGACCTGGGCCGAAGGCAGTGGCTTAACCAACAGAGCCACCCAGGCGCCCCTGATTTTAACTTTTTAACATTTGGTACTGATTTTAACATTTTAAATAAATGTCTTTCGGTATAAAGGATAAATTGATATAAAAATATATAAAGCAAATAAATAATCACGGATATGTGACTTGGTGAAATCTTGAAGGAGATATTTTGAAACTAAAATTTGGAATAAATTAGTCAGACCCGTAAATCAGATTCCAAAAGTAAGATAGTTATTAATGGCACTGGCCAACTATTAATTATCATGATCCCAGGCAAAATGATTACGTAGATAACAATTGTTGGTCAGTAAGCTACAAACCCTTTTAGGCTGTGTAATGTTGGCTTGCATAAATATTTGCTCAACTGAAAGTCGAATTCAAAGAACACTTGTGGGACAAATGAGTGAACCAATGAATTCTGCCTCCCCATCTCCTATTTGGTATCACTTTCCCAAATTGTGAAATCTCTTCTCTACCTACCAAGTGCCTACCTTTATGGTTCTGTCCCTCGGCCATCACGGTGCCTCTGAAAACCCAAACTGCACCAATCACTGAAAATTACCTCACCCTTCTCCTACAGCCCAAGTCCCCTACCAATTTTAGCTTGATATTGAAAGGATGAGGTTGTAAAATCATTTATACTAAGCTATGGACAGACTGATATGTTTCATTGCCTCAGAATGGAATACATTTAATAGAGGACTTTATGAACCCCAAATAATGTCTACTTGGTAAAATGCATTAGTGAAAATCATCTTGAAACTAGATGTGTGTTGGGATGCATGGGAGGCTCAATAGGTTCAGTGTCTGACTCTTGGTTTTGGTTCAGGTAATGACCTCTGGGTCTAGAGATAGAGGCCCACCATGGGCTCTGAGCTCAGCAGGTGGTTTGTTTCCCCTCTTCCTCACTCTCTGCCCTCCCCCATTCATCCCCTCTCTCTCTCTCAAATATATATAAAGAATTAGATGTGTGCCTCTTACATATTGGCACCGTGGAAGGAAAAAAAAAAAGAATCACATCATTCATTTATCCCCAAATTTTGTGGAAGTTTTTGCCAGAGTATAAAAGAATGGGAAGATCTGTTAACAATCTTATTAACTCTGACTGGCTGTTTTAGAAGCACCTTGTGAGATTTTAACATCGCAGATCCTTGGGCCTCGCTTCCAGATATTTACCTTCCACTCTACATGGCCTGGTGAATTTAAAAGACGTACCCAAGGTCATGCAGACATCTAGAGACTACCTGCAACTAAATTTCTTTACTCCAATACAGGAGTCTTGTGGTTATAGAGACTAGAAAGACCAAAAATCACTCTAAAAATTTTTCTAGATCACAAAAATTCTTTAAGAAAGGGACTCATGATACTAACAAGAGATATTTTGACATGACTTAATATTTTGATGTGATTTGTTAATGTGTGTTATTAATAGGAAAATACCTCATCCAAAATACATGTATGCTTAATAGGTTCATCCATGGAATAGAGGTTTCATGCACTTGAGGATTTATCCATTTTACTCAACATTTTTACATAGCTTTTCACCTATCCATAATCTATTCCAATTCTTGACTAATAATTAAATTAATATAAACAGTAATAACTGACATTTATTAAGCTCTAATTATCTGCCAATACTATCCTAACTCCAGGTACATGTGTTATAAGAAACTCAAAGGGTAGATAAAATTATTATAAAAGAATTAGGAAATGAAGAAATAAATGAAGGAGAGAATGATAGACAAATATCAGTAATTCAGTCACTATCTGGAATGCAATAATTACAGATTATTGGAAAGTCCACCAAACATCCTAAATACACATTAGAATTTTCCTGAGATACATGGCTAGCAAAAGGCTTCACAAAGAATCCTGTTTAACTGTGAGAAAAATACAAACCAATCTAACAGCTTGGAAAATGAAATGTAGTCTATAAAGCAATAATTAATATAAGGTTGTTCAAAAAAGGAGGAATAATTAATAACTCAAGTTATATGATTATGAACTTTCAAAGGCATCCAATTTTGTCAATTTTGTGTGTCTTTGAGAGAACTAATGAAACTAAAATATTCTATCTTTCATCTCTGAAGGAAGCATTTACCTTTAGCTGAATAAATTTGCTAATAATGTCAAAATCAATTCACGGTGTTAGAGATATCTTCCTCCAAGAGCTACAGATTTCAAATATTTCTAATTGTGATGTTATTCTAATGAAATTGTTATAAGCAATGTGTCTTCCTGAGAGGAATTCTCAGGACATATTATATTAAACTTCATAGTGTGTATAGTTCTAGCTTCCCATTTGACAAATTTATAGCCTCACATTCATTGTGAAAGATTGGTTATTTACTCTGTTTTATCTTGTGACTTTAATTTGAAGATTTCCATATCCTTGCTGATACTGGTAATTTTCAGTATGTGCTAGAAATAATGACTGTGTTTATGACACATTGAATATACGGTGCTCTCTCTTTAATGCAGTCACAAAGTATTTAAGCACAAAGAATTTGCAGTCACTCTGCTATCTACAAACAAAACAGAATGCATAGAATTTTAGTGTGAAATCCCAACAAATAAGTATTTCTTGTTCCTAATGCTGGATACAGGTAGCCAAGACAATCTGATGGGATGAATTGAGTCTTTTTTAATAAAAGGACTTTTCCTGGTACCAGGCTTTATATATTATGGATATACGAATTCGAGAAAGAAATATTTCAAATTGCTAATTGATTATGCATGCATTATCTTATAGTCTATAACTCAATGGCAGCAGACTATAGGCCTGCCAGCCTCTGCAGAGGGCCATCTTATGCTCCCCCATGCAATGAAGTATAGAACAAATCTACCAGTTTTTGCTATGTCTCTGCTAATGAGATCTACTTGGTGAAATGCTTGTTCATTAAAAACGTAAGAACAGAAATAATGGGATACATGGGAATTGAAGTTGCAGGATGTCTCAACACTGACACAGTACAAATCACAGTCAAATCATATTTAATAAACAGTCCTGTATACTCAGACCATTTAACCATCATGTAGCCAGGGGTCTTGCCGTGAATAAATTCTGTCCACCTCACTTCTAGGACATAAAATCTAGGCAATGCCGTAATTAGATAGTGACTGGGGAACTGAAGTGACAGCCAGTAATGCATTCACAGCAGAAGCAAGCATTTTGCTATCTCTCCAATATTGTTGCTATGTACAAATTAGTGCCAAACCCACATCAAAGAAATATTCATTTTATTTAGACTTTTATTTTTAATCTGGATCATACAAAAAGCACCAGAGAAAATTTCCATATGTTTTCAGGGAAATTTGAATACTATCTCTCCATTTGTAATTTCATTGCATTAGAAATAGTTCCTTTCTACATTCTCCAGGGGAATAGGTGATGCCAAAAAAGAAAATAATGCTTACTTGTTTTAATCAGGCAGGAACTACCGGGAAAAGAAAAAGGAAAAGAAGAGGAAAGAGAAAATAAGGAAAAATAAGTCTACTGAATGTCTTCCATGGGTTAGATATTTTCAGATTTATTATTTAATTAACTAGGTATGTGGGTACAGTAAGCATTATAATTATGATTACTCCCACTTTAAAATGAAATGTGAAAAACTGAGGACCAAAGAAGTTAATGAATTTGCTTATAGTCATGGGTTATAATTCATTAGTTTAAATAAATATTTAGTAAGTAGACAGTAGGTGTCAGGCATTATTCATGATACTAACGGAGTGGTGACGCACAAAGCTCTGTCCTTGTAAAAATACAATTCTAATGAAAAGGCAGATAATTATAGATTGTGGGGAATGCTAGAAGACAAATCAAGAGTGTGGATGCTCTTTGTTAGTTGGATGGACAATCTAGGCTGCTTTGAGGAGGTAGTATTTGAGCAAAGATAAAAAGGGGTAAGAGTCAATCATGGGTAAAGATAAAAAGGGGTAAGAGTCAATCATGGGTAAAGTTCTGGGGAAATGTTCTAAGATGAGCAATAAATACAAAGTCCAAGAGGCAGGAAGTTGTTTGGGGTGTATGAAGAACAGAAAGGTTAATCTTCTGGGAATTAATGAGTTAAGGAGAGATCAGTCAAATTCAGGTTGAAGAAACAGGCGGTGACCAGGTCTTGCAGGGGCCTTATAGAATATGATCACATACTTAGATTTCATTATGAATCTACTGATAGCCACTGATTTCTTTTTTTGTTTCTTTTTCAGTTTTTAAAATATTGCCCAAGTTGATTTTGGAAAACAGATTGTAGACCTTCTGTTTTAGGTAAGGACTGACACATTAACCCTCCTCATAAGCACAAGAAAAGATAGATAATATATAAAAATCATCTCCTTGAATACATTAGAGAGCTAACAAATCATGAGAAATTTCAGGTCTTGAGTCCTTTTCAAAGGAAACCTAGATAAATAGGTCAGATATCTGGGATCCCTTTTTTGCAAGAAGTTTCTGCTAAAGTTAAAAGAAACAATGGAGAGAAGGAGGAATTGAGCAGAAATTTTAAAGCCTTCTGGGGTAGGAGAAAAATATTGTGCTTCAGTGACTGCCAAAAATGGGACTAGGGGCGTAAGTAAATGCACAAGATTTTAGATTGAGACTCTAAAGACTATATCTTACTGGTAAGTGTGAATAAGAAGTAGACCAGTTGTTAACCTTATAAAGCCCAGTTGTAAATAATCCCAGTTCCTATAATGGAATTAAAATGATCTGTGACTGCTAGTAGTCCAGAATGTCTGCCAGAAGCAAATATAAACTTTCTCTAGATAAAGATAACATAATCTTAGACTTTAGATTAGTTTACAGCTTCTCATATACAGGCCTATACCATACACACAAGGAGACAACACATATAACAAAAACTATGAGAAATAACAGACAACAGATAAAGAAATATTGGGGATTCAGATAATGGGGTAATCAAACATGGACTTTTAAAGAAACAAAGGACAATATTGGAACTTGGAGGAGAACTGAAATCATAAAAATAACAGGAGAGAGTTGGTTTAATAATAGATTAGACAAAAATAATAATAGATTAGACACAGATAAAAAGAAAGTAAGTAAAGAGAGAAGATAATTAAAAGAAAGTATCCAGAATAAAGTAGAAACAAAAGAATGGAGGATATGCCTAAAAAAAAAAAAAAGTTAAGTTGTATGGGATGGGAATATAGTTAGAGAAGCTAAAAGATAAAAAATTCTAATTTAAAAAAGAAAAACAAATGATGGGAAAGGAGGCATAGCAATATTTGAAGAAATGATTTTCTGAAACTAATAAAGGACATCATTTTAAGATTCAGAGGAAACCTTATTTGATAGAGAGAAACACAAGCAGGGGGAGTGAGAGAGGGAGAAGCAGGCTTCCCGCCGAGCAGGAAGCCCGATGTGGGACTCGATCCCGGTCTCTGGGATCATGACCTGAGCTGAAAGCAGCCGCTTAACCAACTGAGCCACCCAGGCGCCCAACAAAAAAATTTTTAAAAAAATTTAAAAATAAAACAAAAAGATCCCCCAATGGAAATTTACAGAAAATGCCAAAAAAATCTTAAAAACTGTAACAATTAAACTAAGAGCTGGTATATCAGCATAAACAATAAAATTCAGAAGACAAGTAATGATACTGTCAAAGTTCAGAAAAAAATAATGCTAATAATTCTTTGCTAATTTAGTTTTAAAATATCCTACAGAGGGGTGTCTGGGTGACTCAGTCAGTTTAGCATCTGACTCTTGACTTCAGCTCAGGTCATGATCTCAAGGTCATGAGATTGAGCCCCACGTGGGCCTCTGCACTGGGGTGAAAAATTATATTTAAAGAATTTAAATTATATTTAAATAATCCCTAGTTATTTAAAGTCTCTGAAAATTGTTCTAAGGGCACAAATAAATGAGGACAAATTATGCAAGAAAAGTTACTAAATCTGGATAAAAACAGTGGGAGTCTGTGTCCCTTGAGCCCCATACTTCCCTTCCTCGTCCTAGAGGATGACAAAAACTCCACTCTGGATGAATGTGACCAAGAAGAGAGGGCTTCCATGTCCTCCAGGCCCAAGTTACGGTATCTCTCTGGGAAGGGCAGTATTCCAGCATTTCTTGTTAGCCCCAAATCCATAGTACAGACCCTACATTTCAGGCAAGTGCAGCTAGAAGGTTAGTTCTATTTTGCTACCCAGCCTCCACTGATAGAGCAGAAGCTCTACCCCAAGCATGTCAGACCCAGAATATTGGAGCCCTGCTTTCCTTGTCCTAGTCTTTTTCCCAGCTTGCTCCTAGGGCAGAGATTCTGCATTAAGAGAGGCAAGAAAAGTAACCAGAGGGTACCTCCCCTGACTCAGTGTCCTGCTTATAGAGCAGCGGTGTCGTTACCAGAGAAGTGACCACTGTTTCCATCTCTAGCCCTAAAGCCAAGGAAAAGAGAATATATAATATTAACAAAACATTAGACATATTAATCAGTATCAAAGAACTTTGGAGTGCCTGAGTAGCTCAGTCGTTAAGCTTCTGCCTTTGCTCAGGTCATGATTTCTGAGTCCTGGAATCCAGCCCCGCACCGGGCTCCCTGCTCCGCGGGAAGCCTGCTTCTCCCTCTCTCACTCCCCCTCCCCCTGCTTGTGTTCCTTCTCTGGCTGTGTTTCTCTCTGTCAAATAAATAAAATCTTAAAAAAAAAAAAAGAATTTTGGACAGAATAACAAAGAAAACAAAACATAATAACAACAACAAAAGGAGGATGCAGCCTCACAGCTCTAGAGAGTGAAGAAAGACAGGTTTTGGAGAGAGTCAAAACGCGGTGTGACGTCACTTCCTTACTTTTGCGGTGGTTGCCTGGGTGTGGACTGCCGTTGAGGTAAGATATGGGAAGCGGAAGCTCGTACAGAAAATTTGTCATCTTACTGTCTGGGTTACCAGAGGAGAGAGTCCCGGGCCACTGCAGCCACTGCAGAGTGACCGGTAGAATCCAAGGAAGGACAGAAATGAGCAAGGACAACCCCAACTGTTATAGCCTGAATCGTGTCCCTCTCAGAATTCATATACTGAAGTCCTAACCCCTAATGTGGCAGTATTTGGAGGTAGGGCCTTTAAGGAGATACAGTTATGAGATCGTAAGTGTGGGGCTCTAATCTGATAGAGTCAGTGTCCTTATATGAGTAAGGATGCTTATAAGAAGAGGACGAGATGCCAGAGATCCCGCCCCCCAACCCCGCTAGGGAACAAAAGCCATGTGGGGACACAGAGAATAGACAGCTAGCTGTCTGCAAGCAGAGAGATCTCATCCACCACCAACTCGGTTGGCATCTTGTTCTTGGACTCCCTGCCTCCAGGACTGAGAGAATATCAATTTCTGTCGTTTATACCAGCCAGTCTTGTGCTGTTTTGTTATGGCGGTCCCAGACAGCTAATATACCAATTACTTTACGTAAATTCCAACAAAGTCTGTGGCTGACCAGTAAATCACACATGGAGGCACAGTTCAAAGCAGTTTGCAGTGAAAGGCTGGCAAATCAGAGTTGAGATTGGAGTTGCATACTTTCCATACCTTGGAAGATCTCTCATACCTGTGGTTTGCCCCTGTGCTCCTCTCCCGGTCCCAGGCAGGCTGCTGTCTTACACTCAGAGAAAAGTTTCCCACACCCCACAGGGTTCAGAGCATTCCCACGAGGAGTGTTTGCCTGCGGTGGGGTGCTGCCAAGCTCTATGACCTTACTGTTCTAATCTCTCATTTCAGCACACACGCCAATAGGAAATGTTACAAATTTGGTATGATTTCTCCTTATCTCTCTTCCCTTCATTGACCCAGGGATGAAAGCAACCGTGGGACTCATTTCTTAGAAAATCTTCATTCCGCCCTTTAGCTTTCTAATGAATTTTAAAAAAACAACAACTTTTTTTGTGAACGGGGGTTTTCACATTGCTCTTAATATTAGTCTGAGTGTGCTAAGTTTAATAGTTTTGTATTTTGTAAAACAACAATTTTGGGGTTTATACTATTTTCCTCAGAGTGAATATCTCATGCTTCTTCCCTCTGGAGAAATGAAGAACAAAAAAAGTTATCTCTAAAAATTTGGGCGATTTTGTGCACAGTACAGATAATGTTTTAACATAGGCAATTTTTTTTTTTTAGAAAAGAAAAATGAGAACGCATTGCAGTAGCAAAATTACTTTCTTTCAAAATGCTTAACTTTGGTAGGAATGAATTTCCTATGTGACATATATTTTCAAGCTTTTAATAATTTTTAATCATTTATGTAGGAAATGCATAATTATAAAGCTGCTCCAAAGCACCAAAGGTATCGTTACACTTGATAGAGCAAGGCAAAGAGGAGGAAAATTACTCATCCCCATTAAAGAAGAAAAATGATGTCAATGCTGTTTTAGGGAAGACATGGCCCAAGCATGATTCTGGTGTCATAGCCTTTGTTTTGCTGGCTTGTTTTTTTTAAAGATTTTATTTATTTGACAAAGGGAGATCACAAGTAGGCAGAGAGGCAGGCAGAGAGAGAGGAGAAGGCAGGCTCCCTGCTGAGCAGAAAGCCTGATGCAGGCCTCCATCCCAGGACCCTGAGATCTTGACCTGAGCTGAAGGCAGAGGCTTAACCCACTGAGCCACCCAGGCGCCCTTGCTGGCTTATTTTGATGATATAATGAGAAACTCAATACTGAAACCTGGGGAAAATCCCAAGCATATAATCTGGGAAAGATGGTTAGCATATTACTAGACCAACAAGTAAGAAGCCTATGATTTTTAACCTTTAAGATAGAATAGATTTCAAGCCATTCAGAAAGACTAGAACAATATTTACTGAGGGAAATCTTGGGAGTTAGTAGAACTACTGGTATATATATAATATAGTGTGTGTGTGTGCGCATATATATATATATATATATATAGTAGTTATATGTTACTCACTGCTCATTGTTGTCTATCTAGGGCTTATTAACAATTTCTCGGACATAGTGGAATTTCAAGGGATGGAAATACAATGACAACATAAATGTATCAATTCCTCACTCTGATTTTAGAATCATCACTTCTTGGGGCCCCTGGGTGGCTCAGTCATTGAGCATCTGCCTTTGGCTCAGGTCATGATTCCAGGGTCCCGGGATCAAGCCCCGCATCAGGCTCCCTGCAGGGAGCCTGCTTCTCCCTATCTCACTCCCTCTGCTTGTGTTCCCTCTCTCGCTATGTTTTTGTAAAATAAATAAATAAATTCTTTAAAAAAAAAAATCATCACTTCTTTATAAAACATCTATGCTATTGATGGCCTGAAGTTCTACCCTAAGAAAGTCAAGATATAACGAAGAGTTGAAAATGTTTGGTGCTATCGGGGACCTTAGTTCATACTGTATTTGTCTGTGTGTGTGCCCATTAGGTCCATTGAGTTGATGTGATTTGCTCAAAGTAACACAGGTAGATGATGGCAGAGCTGAGTTTAGAGCCTATTTCGACACACACTTTGGTGTTCTTTAAAACCACACTAGGTAAAAAGTTAGGCTTTGGAATTAGATAGACATAAATTCAAATCCTAGCTTTGTCACTTACTAGCTGTATAACTTCTATTAAGTTATTGATGGTCCCTGGACCTCAGCTTTCTTATTTTCAGATGATGATGATAATAGTGTCTACCTATTTGGATTGCGAGGCTTCAATAAACAGGTAAAGCTCTAAATGCTCTCATGAAGCCTTTAACGTATAACCGTAATAGTAGTCATTGATGTTGTCACTATATGCACTATCTTCACCAAAACACAAGCAATGAGCTTGCTTTTTTGTATAAGGATGAATAATAGCTGATTAAATTCCTACAATGTGACGAATCAGCAATCCTGAAGCAAGACATTTGCTCCCTTTTTAGAGATTAAGGAAAGCTTTGTGGGTAGCTATTAAAAGAATGGTTTCTTTCCTTCAGAGAGTCACAATTCTATTCATTCTAGTCCTAAGTATTGTGGGTAGTAGTCCAAGATGGGCAATATTTACCACGTCCCAGATTAAAGCAGACACCACATTAGCTAACCCACCCTCTTGAAGTGGCTCTCTTTATTTTGTGTGAGGGATTACTGAAAAAAAAGAATCAGGTGTTTGTGTAAGATTTTGAGAATCTTTGGATGTAAACTCGATAGCTCTTAAATAAAAATAAGAACCAGATTAAATTCATGACAGTACTGCTACATGCTAAAATGTATTATGTGTGTTTTTGTCAATAAACCATAAATCTGTAAATCATCTTAATAGGCATTTAAAGGACCATGGTATTTATGTAATTTCTTACGTGTATTTAGGAGTTAATTGAAAATAAAGTGAGGTCAGATTTGAAGTTGACAATATAGGAGATATTAAGATAAAAGTGATAATTGGAGTCAAAGAAATGAATGAAATTATCTCAAGAGAGCAAACAGTTCAGGCCAGATCCTTAGAGAAAGCCTAAATTGGGGATATACAGATAGAAAAAGAACCACAGAAGGAGAGAGCAAGAGCAGGCTTTGAAGCAAGAGGCTCCATTTTGGAGGCAACAAAGATCTTCTAGAAGAAAGTAGATCATCAGTAGTATCAGATACCATAGTACTGATACCTAAAGAATTTTTATGCACTAGGTACTCATGGATAAGAAGGAAAGGTAGTAGTGCATCAGTCTTGAAATTGCATCTATGAAGAAAGAATATAATTTTCATTTAGGTTTCACTGTATTGTGTAGGTTGACCAGGGTTAGGGAGCCATATGAGAAATCATAGGCTAACAACCTCCCAGCCACCTTAGCTCCAGACAACTATGCAATGGAAAGTTGAGTTAAATGTGAAATAAGAAAGGACCATCATATATTCCAACAAAGTGGCCATGGGTGACATTTTCAATGAGTAATTCAAAGTACTATATATGGTGGTGAAACAGAAAGTTTGTTAGAAAAGTCTGGAAAGAAGAAAGGCGGAATGGTAGCTCCACTGCAGGTGGGAATCAGGGAAAAAGAGGAAAGAGGGAAACAGAAGAAAGTGTGAGCTGAGGTGACAATATGTAAAGTCAGAGAGGTTTACAAGTGGCAGAAATCCACATTGGCTGCCATTGACTGTGTCACTGAAGTAGGAGGCAAGGGCAGCTGAGCATGAGGGCACGGAACCGCAATTATGAATGTGAAATAAATGGAAAATATTCAGATGATCTGCTGCACAGGATATGCTAGAGAGTTAAGTAGGGGTGAAGAAGAGGAATGATGAACACACTGAAGGCCTGGCTGAGGTTGAGTAATAACTATAAATGGCATTGCACCAAATTAAGTGGTATGATTTTAACAAATGACCCAATAAGGTAGAGTCTATTATTATGTTGAGCAATAAGACCTCACAATGGATCATTGAGTTGGAAGTTAATCTTTGAAAGCATAGCTCAAGTTCCTTTCATAACTTCAAATGCTGCCTCCAGACAGCATTTAAACAGAGATAGCTAGGAGATAGATGAAAATATTTATAACATTCAATCAAAAAACTATACTTTGTTTTCACGGGAAAAAGAATTTAACTGCTCTTTTGAATTCAGTGGACTTGTAATGTATACAGAGATGCCCATATATATTGTATAAATACTTAATTCAAAAAGCTTTACCAATTAACTGATGTCGAATCTTTACAAACCAGAACATAGTTTAACTTCTCTTAAATGGAGAGCTGGAAATAATTATCACCAAAATAATTATTCATTTTAAATTCCTTTGCATTTGCTGAGGGCCCATTCTGTGCAAGTCTTATATAAGACTCTGAGGCTTTCAGGACAAGTAAGATGGAATTTTTGCTTTCAAGAATTGCACAGTACAGATAATACGATAAACTAAAAAGAAATAAAATATATGGGGGTACTCTGATTATAGCATGCCCTAGAAACCATGGACACACATTGACTTTATTCTAAAATAAATCATTTTAACACAACATTTACATAGATCAGGAAGATTTGGGAGCCATGTAGGGAGGAGAGAGACCTTTCTAACAAGTGTAGAGTGCCTTCTTTATGACAGCATTGGGTGAAACAAAGGGGATAAAATGATGAATAAGGTTCAGGAGGTTTTGGCCCTCAAGTGCCTTTCAGTCTGTTGAGAGGCACAAACAGATAAACACTTATTTTTTAAAGATTTGTTTATTTTAAAGGGGGGCAGGAAGGGCAGGGAGAGAGAGAGAATCTCAAACAGACTCGCTGCTGAACATGGAGCTGGATGTGGGGCTTGGTCTCACAACCCCGAGATCATGACAGCTCAACCAACTGAGCCACCCAGACACCTCCTTAAACACATTTTCAATGCACTGTGTAAGGTGCCATGTTGGCAATGGTGCTGGAGGTGTGGAAAGAGAGAGAAGGCGCGCCCAACCTGCAGGGCTAAAGAGAACAGGGAGAGGGTCACCAGCATTCAGTGAAGCTTTCCTATAGGAAGAGGACAGCTGATCCCTAATAGATTTAGGACCAAGCCAGGTGATGTGACCCGGTGGAGAGAAAGGAGGAGAGCATTTGAGGCAGAAGGCAGGGCCCACAGGCACAGAAGTTAAAAGAAACATGGTTTGTGTGAAGATCTGCAAGCAACTTAATGTTTCTGGCATCTAGCTCTTCAAGCTGGGAGGGGCAGTTGTGCCCCTGGGGCCTGTGTCCATCTCATAGACGAGAAAGCTAAAGCTCCCAGAAAGGACAAGTTAGCACTGTCTCACAGGTAATGCTAGGAGCATAATTCCAACCCCATCTGTTGAAGTCACAGCATTTACTTTTTATATTTTTTCAGAATTAACTTTTATACATCTGTATTTATAATGGTTACATCATAACATAGGAAAAATATATTTTATCTCTGTCTAGAAAAAAAATACTTCCTCAAATTACAAAGATATTCATGAAATAAAAACTAAGTAATGGAAGAGGGAAATAACTATAGACAGAACATGTATATGAGAGAAATGATGCAAATATATCATATTAAAATAGCTAAATTACTTGTCCATTTGTTAGAAATAAATGTACCAAAATGATTATTAGGCAACAGATTAGCATCGTGATAAGGTTTATGACAAGATTCTCTGGATTGAAAATATCATGGACAAATAAAAATAGCTCTTTGAAGACTTTCTGTTTGTCACTTTTCTGCTTATATTGAGAACTGCCTCAGTTCATGCTGAAAAATTTCATCTCTTTAAAATACTAAGGTTCTGGATTTTTTTTTTTCCACCTTGTTTCGGCAGGCTCCCAAACTCACAATCAAGTAACTTGTCATAAGCTGCTCTTCATTAGCAAATTGTTATGACCCATCCAATTCTGATGCTCAGAAATAGCACTGAAGGACCAGGGCATGTCTTCCCCCCCGCCCCATTACGGTAGTTAACAAATTGGGCATGAAGAGAAATGATGGCAATGTGATGAAAATAGGAACATAGTAATTAAAATAGATAACTTAATAGTGTATACCTTAGGTGAGAGGAGAATGAACTTCTCAAATGTAACCCATTAAACCATAGCAGAAGCAAAGGAAGCAATAAAATCCCACAAATGCTACCTCACCCTGGAGCTTCCCTGTGTTGCCAAACAACAGACCCCTCATAAAATGTGATTTTTATAAACATCGTGAACAGGACACATAAGCAGAAGGGCAATTGCAATACGGACCTATCGTACTGGATAAAAACACCCACTGTCAAAAATAAATGCCATAAAGAAAATAACATGTGAAAATGTCTACTTAGGTATTTTCCACCAAGCAAAAGAAATTGGAAGAGAGACATCTAGAGAACCTATGAGCAAAAACAAGAAGATAAGGAAGGTAATTTTTGAGTAGAGTCGACTTAAAAGGCCTGGGTGTTAAGGAATGGAATTTCAGGTCAGGACAGTTTCTTGGTTAGCATAGACACCAAAACCCTAAATATACAGTTTATTTAGTCTCTGGTTCTGTTTTGCTTCCTTTTCTATAGGACACTGCAACCTTAAGGAAAGAAAAAGTCAAGAAACGCCAGGCACAAGACACAAGAATGCCAGTCCATCTGTCTAGTCATCCAATGCATGAAATACACCATGCCTTTGTGTAAATTTTAATGGCCAACTTATTACACATTTCAGAAGTTTTAGATCTCTATCTAAAATGTCCTTCATGTTGAATAGGAAAAAATTTTTCAGAGGAGACCAAACTCTAATAACACAATTGGAATGGAGACCAGCCTAAACGAATAGAATATCACTTTTATGAAGGGTCCTAAATTTAATTTTATTTCCTGATGGAGAGTTATATATGCATATAATTAATAACTAATGAATGCTGGAAAATAAAAGTTCTTCCAGGCTGGATTTAATAGAGAGAAGGGGATTATTTATGAATGGATATGTTATATAAAATTTGGTATGACCAAAATTGCTTAAGTAGATTAAAATTGTGTGATTAAACCTGTAGATTTAATTTGTGTTCAGTTAATACATACCACAAGAGCAAATAGTAGTTAAGGCCAAGTCTGAATTCATACATATTTTGAATTTGTGAAGTTGGAAATAATGAAGTTTTACCATATAGAACAGAAGTATTTGAACTTTCTAATGTTATAAGGAGAGACTTGACTACAACAGGAAATTATGTACCAAAAAAATTCTTGGAGGTGGAAAGTAGGGTGAAGAACAGAGGAGTATCCTTAAAGGATTCCAAACGACAAGATTTGGAGGACATTTCTCAAAGTGGTAGAGATTAAGCTATTTACTTTTTATGTAGTATGCATTAAAACATGTCAAGTGAATAAAAATGAATGAATGAATGAATGAATGAATGAATGAAAAACAGAAATGGAATTCTAGTATTGGTATATATTTCACTACCAAAAACCAAATAAACTATTGGTTACAATAAATAAAACCTCTTCAGGAATTTACTAACACAGGGACTTTTGACTCAGTCACATATCACGTGACAACTCTGAAGCATGAAGTATTCTCCATTCTGTAAGCTGATTGGGCTGTGAAGAGGTATCTCTGGGCATCTCAGCCATTCGCCCAAATCCTCTCCGCTGATTCTTAGACAGTCGTCACTCCCCATTCTAGAGCTAGCTCTAAATTTAAAGGACTGTGATATGCCATACAATATGTAGTTTCTTTGATTTCAAAATTAAATAACATGGTGCTTTAATTAAAATCTAAGTGATGCCATTTACTGTATTCTCCCTATTCTTCCATTCGCTATTCTGGGAAGCACATCCTCAGCCATTTCCAACTCAGTTTAAAGGATCCTACTATGAAATGCTGTTCAAAGAATCCTACTATGAAGTCTTTTTTCATTTTACTTTTCTCGGTTGACCTATTTTTCATACCATTTCTCCCTTCCCTTGCATTCCTGCTATTTCCCATCAAAGCATATCTCAGCTGGTCTTTCTCCATTCTATAAGATCTAGCAATATGAAAACTTAATTCCCCTAAGTAGGAGTATAAAAGAGTACTAAGGATTAATTAGACTTGCCTTCCACACCCACTAAAAAACTTTTCATGGTTCCATCTGAATATTGATATTCGAATACCATTTAATGAACATATGTTATGTAAGTAAGTATGTGATGCTATGAGACATCATCTTCCTAATTTTATGACATCTGAAAAGACTTAGGTTAAAATAACTTGCTCAAAGTCACATAGTTCAGAGACTGGATTCAAAAACCATCCTTTGTGACTATAATGTAATCTAACATCATCATCAAACTAAATCTCATAGAATAGGAATAATCAAGAAATAAGCAGGCAGATAGAAAAACTATAGGGGAGCTATTTCAGTCAGATGCATGCTGTGGCAGTTGGGAGCTCCCTGGGATAGGTAGATGCTGACTTCCTTGATACATACATAGGCTTATGCTTGTCCCTGGAGCTCTTGCATTGCCCAGTATGACAGCTACTAGGCCCACATAGCTATTGAGCCTCTGAGACATGGTTAGTGCAACATGACATGAGCCGCAGTGTAAAAGGTACTCCAATTTCAAAGGTGTAGTTCTGAAAAAAACGATACAAACAATCTCATTAACATTTTGTATGCTGTTGACGTGTTGGAATGATGTTTAGGGTATGTAAGGTAATATTAAAATAGTTTCACCTGTTTCTTTTTACTTTTTTAATAACACGGCTACTAGAAACTTACCACGCATGTGGCTTCCCTTAGGTTGCCATTGGACAGCACCTCCCTAGACCTTGTGTGACTCCTGATGAGCTGCTTGCCTCCACTGGGGCTGGTGAGAAATGCAGAACCTTGGGCCTCACTCAAGAACTACTGAATCTGAATCTGCATTTTAACAAGATGCTCAAACTATTTGTATTCCTATTACAGCTTAAGAAAAACTTGCTTGGCTTAGGACCGTTTCTGCCCAGGCATGGCTGTGTTCCTCTATGCTTTTGCAATCCTTTGAGCACAGGGTCCATGGAGGAGCTATCCCAGTTCTTTAGGCACCTATGATATGTCTTGAGGGCTTATGCAGCACTTCCTAAATACTGATTTCAGTAAATAATGAGGTATTCCTTTTCTGCTACTATAAGTGCTTTTCCCATAGTGGAGTGACAATGGTGGCAAACACTTGCTGCATGCCAGTCGGTACCAGTGAGAGTTAAAACATTTATATGTCTCGCACACTGAAGACAACAGGAGACAATGGCCAGATGAACACAGCAGGACAAACGAATTTCATGTATACAATACATCTCTTCTCGACACAGAAAGGGAAAACTGGGATTGGAACAATTGTATGAGAACGTCTAGTGATGCTGTGAGAGTGCAATTGTCATCCAGGTCTCCTTTGGGAGCAGAGTATGTGAAGGTTATTGCTCAACAGTGCAGGGAGACAGGCTGTTGCCTTTGTCTGCTTTGCAATTTACAATTTGGGGATGAAGGGAAACCAAACAATATTCTTTTCGGTGTCCTTTTCCCTTGCTCTTATTACCAGTAGTACTCATTCTGGGTTCGCAACTCTACCTCTACTTACAGAGGAATATCCATTGAGTTTGTTGATTCTGAGAGCAAAGTATCATGCTAATGAATCACTAAAAAGAAAGCTGGTCTAATTATAGCCAAATGGTGCAGAATAATCTCACTTGTGATTGCCCCTGATTAGGTGTAGGCTGCTGTGTTCACTGCAGGGGACTGCAGATTATCACTGAAACGCAAGGTGCCCACTGACTGCCAGGAGGGGAAGGACTTGGAGAAAATAAAAATATTGCAGCTCTATGCTATCATTTTGCTGTTCACGTTATGTCTTAAAGTTTCCTATACCTATTAGCTTGAAACTGGCATTGTTCAATCAATGCTTATTAGTGAATTGATCTCATGTTCGATAAATAAATATTAGTCAACTGATAACTAACTATTCACTCATAAGCTATCATAACATTGCAGTCATGTTGTGTTTGTATATGAGGGATACTGATTTGTTTAAACAACTGCCAACAAAGATTGATTCACTGTAAATCTAAGTGGAATCCCACGGAACTCTGAAGTCAGAGGTAACAAGAGTGCAGGTCTCGGGTTGCTGAGGATTAGCTCTAGATTTGAAATGGTTCTGAAGAACTTACTAGACATTCAGAGACCTTCCTTCCAGTCACCTGTCATCACTTTCCAGGTACCCCAAGTGAGAATGCATTGGGCTTTCTGCCTGTCAGCTCCCCATCCCTGCTCCCATCCTGTCACTTCAACTTATACTATTCTGTCAGAATCTCTCAAACACAGTCCTATTTCACGATCTTTCATGATGAAGTCTTCATTGCTTTTTGGCAATTCTTTTTTTCTGGCTCAGATTTTGGAGGAACCATAATTTGCTGAAGTCATTTTTTCAAGTCAGTCCAGCTCTGTGACAAATTGGCTATGCACTGGGACCACGGGTGGTGACGTTTCCCTAATACATGGTGTGGGAGAGCCAGACATCACAACTGAGGACATTCGATGTGTAGCTACTACTCTAGGGGCTGGAAATATAAAAATGAGTGAGACAGACACAGTTCCTGAAATTGCCGGTAGTAATAAGTGCCATGGAGAAAATGACCATAGAGGAATGGGAAGAAGAGCAACTGACAGATTAGTAAAATAGGGTGAACAGAGAAGGATTCTCACAGCAGATCACACTTAACTTGGCACCTGAATGAAAAGTCAATCATAGGAAGATCAGCGTTAGATGATTTCTATCATAGGACATGGCTGATGCAAAGGCCCTAAGGCAGGAAGAAGCCTGCTATGCTCAAGAAAAATTTAAAAGGTCACTATAGTTGAAGATCTGTGGTCAAGAAGGAGACAGATATGAAATTAGGTCAGAGAGGTAGGAAGGTTCAGATGGTATAGAGTTTTGCAATCCAAGATAAAATGTTTAGATTTTATTCTAAGTAAAATGAGAGAGAAACACAGCCAGAGAGGGAACACAAGCAGGGGGAGTGAGGGAGGGAGAAGCAGGCTTCCTGCTGATCAGAGAGCCCGATGTGGGACTCGATCCCGGATCTCCAGAATCATGTCCTGAGCCAAAGGCAGTCGCTTAACCAACCGAGCCACCCAGGCGCCCCTAATAATTATATTTTTGTTGACTTTAACCAATCTGTATATATCAAAATGGTGCATAAAACCAGGGAAATACTCAACTACTAATCACTAAGAAAATGTACATTAAAACACAGATTGTACACCACATCTGCCAGAATGGTGAAAATTAAAAAAAATGAAAAATATCAAGTATTGGTAAACCTCTTTGAAAAACTGACAACATTTACTTATATTGGACACACACATACACACAAAAATACGTACACTTCTATCCGATGACCTGGCAATTCTACCACCAAGTATATACTCAATAAAAATGTATACGTCTGGCTGCCTGGGTGGCTCAGTGGGTTAAAGCCTCTGCCTTCAGCTCAGGTCATGATCTCAGGGTCCTGGAATTGAGGCCCACATCGGGCTCTCTGCTCAGCAGGGAGCCTGCTTCCTCTTCTCTCTCTGCCTCCCTTCGGCCTGCATGTGATCACTCTCTCTGTCAAATAAATAAATAAAATCTTCCCCCAAAATGTATACATCTGTGCACAATTAAACTTGCACTAGAGTGTGCCAATAGCCCCCAAACTGAGAACTACCTGTGTGGATAAATATGCTGCGGTAAACCCACATTGCAATACTCTATAACAGAGGATGGCACACGATGGCCCGCTGGCCAAATTTAGCCCAGCATCTGCTATATTATTGGCCCCTGGCAAAGAAAGGGTTTTCTATTTTTAAAGGGTTGTAAAAGCAACAACAAAAACAAACAAAAAATAATAACAATAAAGAAGAATCTGTACCAAAGACTCAGTGGCTTGCAAAGCCTAAAATATTTACTTTCTCGTCTTTTTTAGAAAAATGTGCAGACCTTGAACACAGCGAAGGGAAAGAACAAACTGTAGCTACAAGCAGCAATATGAATAGGTTCACAACATGTTGAGCGAATGGAGTTCCATCCACAAAGTGGACCTGCCATATACACGGACAAAATCAACCTACAGTCTGAGAATCTGGGTTAGTGGTTATATTCGACCAGATGAGTAACCGGAAGACAGGGTCAAAGGATGCCTTCAGCGAGCCCCTTACTTCACGGGTGTGTTCAGTTTGTGGAAAGTTTGTCTTGTTGCACCCTTCTATGTGTAAGCATGTATTATTTGAATAACTTGCATCTGACAGATTATAAGAAATTGCAACTTAAATTCTTGAAGTCCCCCGCTTCTCTCTCTCAGGTCATGTAAAAATCTTGGGGACTTCTGTGATACCCAAAGAATTGAGGAGACACTGCTCATCTTTGCACTATTGTAGTTAACACCAATGTCCTCATTTTCTGCACCCTGTATTTCTTTCAAGTACTGCTATTTGCATACAAAACTAGGATTTTTTTTAAACCTGATATTAACATTCTTGTAACTTGAGTCCTTGGTTCCTTATTCTTGATTGTGGTCTTTCTGTCCCATCTTATATTCAAGCCATTAGGCAATTTGTGGGCTCTACTTTTCACAGTCCCACAGTTCAGCCATGTTTTTCTTGGCTATGACCTTGGTATAAACTGCCATCATATCTTCCCTGGTTTAGCCACTGAACTAGTTTCTTGGCCTTTACTCTTGAGTCCCCTGTGCACAACACAACCAGTGTGATCCTTTGAAAACAAACATTGTGTCACTGCTCAGGTCGGAAAACTTCAACAACTGTTTTTTTCATTCAGAATAAAAGCCAGAGTTCTTACAATGGTGAAGGCAGACACTATTTCTGAGTTCTCTCCCACAAATACACATTTCACTCCCCTCTGCTACATTGACCTCCCTTTCTTCCTCAAAAATGTCAGCAGCGCTCCTACCTTAGGCCCTTTGAACTAGCTGTTCTCTCTCCCTGGATTGCTCATTCTCCAGATAGCTCCATAGCTAAGCCCTTGCCTCCTTCAATTTTTTACTAAAATCTTACCTTTTCAAAGATAATAGCACTCAGTGAGGCTAATGGTGATGATTCTCTTTAAAATTGTCAAGCACCCCTTTGTTAATCTCTATGCTCTTGCTTTTTTTAAAAAAAAAATCAATTATTGCATTTGAACATTCTATATGTTAATGATGGTCATTGTTTATTATGTCTTTTCTAGCGAAGACAGTTTTTCTTGGAGGGCATTGATATTTAAAATATATATATACACATATATATTTTATATGTGTGGAGAGGGGCAGAGGGAGAGAGAGAGAGAAGCAGACTCCTTGCTGAGCAGGGAGCGCTATGTGGGACTTGATTCCAGGAGATCCCAGAGATCATGACCTGAACCAAAGGCAGATGCTTAACCGACTGAGCCACCTAGGTTCCCCAGGGCAGTGATATTTTCTGTTTGTATAGTGATGCATCCCAAGTGTCTCCACCAGTGCTTGGCACACAGAAAGTGTCAGTAAATATTGTCGAATGACAGAATGAATGAATGGAGTCTTGATTCACAGGAATACCATTCTTGCAGTGTCTCTGAGTCTTGCCACATCTCTGATGGACAACTGTAAGTAAACTGGGTCATCACTACCCAAGGCCCCATGATCTCTATTCCCCATCCAGCCTGGGGATCCATGTCTCCTTACTCTTGGGCCTCTGTGCTACTTTGGATAGAACCCTTTTAGAGAAGCAAAGCCATGAGGCAGATTATTTTCAAATTTCTAAAGCTTTCAAACTTGACCCAACCTTCTTTGGTCAGAATAAGGAAGGGAAAATGAAAGGCAAACAGTAATTTATCCCAGCATCCATAGACAGCTCTATATTTTGAAGAGAGTCCGCTGTGGAAAGCTTCAGAGCTTTTGTGGATCTATGACTTTTGAGAACAAAATTTAAAGGTCTCAGCTTCAGGCCTATTGACATTGACTTCATTTTCTGTGGCTTTATAACTAGGACATTTGGTGTCACTTTTATATAAGACCTGGTATTTATACTTTATTGCAACTGGGCATTGAAAGTTGGTAGTTTGTGCTTTATGATATCAAATGTTTTTGAACTCTATGTTATGCTGTCACATAAAATACAGCATAACATATATATATATGTGTATATATATATGTGTATATATATGCCAATTTTTCTGAACTTGCCATCCAAGATCTAGTTTAAACAATTATTTTATTATGTAAATGAAGCACAAATGTGTTCAAAAGTGGGAAGAGGATGTAAAACTTCCAATGAAGAAACAGATAATCCACAGGAAACTCAGGTTCCACATTAAAAATTTTTGGTAAAGACGAAGACTACGTTATCTCATAAAGATGATTTTAAATTCTACTATAAAATGAGTTTTGTTCAGTGTCTGCAACTCCAAGCAGAGAACTCATTTGTTAATGGGAATGATAAAAATATATTTTGATGTTACTTGACTCAAGTGAGAAGGCTTATCCTCCCAAGGAGAGAAGAACAAATGCATGGCAAGGCAAGAGCTCTGGAAATGCAAAGCAAGCTAATTAAAATGTCAAAGTCTCTTAGCAGAGATAGTAATAGCGACCATTCAAAAAACATTTTATCATGTTTTTTTTTTTTTTTATTAAAAAGGTTAATGATAGGAAAATTTCTGTTCACCAAACATTTCTAGGAAAATGTAACTCACAAACCACACTAAGTAAATGATACTTCATATAATCTTTATGTTTTCATTTAAAAAAAGACCACAAAAGTTACTCCTGTATGATTAATTAGCATTTTACTCTAAAAAAGATCCGATAAGAGGCTCAGAATCCACTAATTATTACTATTACTATTATTGTGTATTTGAGTGCCCAGAGAAGATTCCTACATATCATAACAGATATTGGGTGGGGAGAAGGGCAGGCTTGATCTGCTACAAAACATACCATGCTTCAAAGACAGGCTCAGCAATCAAATTGAGCTTGGGTAAGTTATTTAACTTAGCCAACACTTAGTTTTCCCACCTGTAAAATGAGGATAACAACAATGCCCACCGAATAGGATTATTGCGAGGATTAATTGAAATAATACATAAAGCGTGCAGTTGAGTGTCTGACACGTAGTAGAAAATCAGTAAGTGCTAGTGTTGTTATTATATGGGGTTTTTTTTGGTGAATAAGCTTTGTAAAAATAGCTTTACAAACTTACAGTATTGATTTTTTTGCATTCAGGTACAGAACTTTACATTCATTTCTATTACATGTCTTTTCATTAAATGCAGACCATCCCTGCATGTTATCGATATTGCCTTAGATCTCCAATTTATCATCCACCTCCGCTTCTATCCCTCCTGGCCTCCTACCACTCACAATCCTGATTGTCATGTCATCTAAATCTTTACGCAACTCATTTGTAAAAATGGCACACCAAACAGGGTAATATTCAGATCCCTAAATTTCAACCTCATAAGTTTAATTAATAGTAGGCCAGAAATTGGCTCTCTTTTGGGTTAAGTCATCCCATCTCTTATAAATCTTTGAGCATTCTTTCACAGAGACAACACTGCATTTATTATGTTATACTTTGAATAACAGTGATTTTTATACATTTCTTGTTTCCTCTACTAAACTGTAGTCTTCTTGTTATTAGGGATCATGAGTTATTTCTCTTTATTATTTATTCATTAAATCCCACAGTATCTACCAAAGTACCTTCTATATGTACTTGGTCAGGAGATGTTTTCTGAGTTAACAGAATGGAAAAAAAAAAAAAAAACTAAGGCAAAGATGCACATATCTTGGATTTAAAAATATGGTTCAAGTGAAAAGAAGGTCACCTTCTTTGATGTCATATACCGCTTCTAGTAGGGGACCAATGCACCTTTGAGAAAAATAAAGTGACAGTGATCATAAAAAGGTCATCTTCATATCTCTTTCATTTTCTAAGCATCTCATCCTTCTCACTTTCTTTCAGTTTAGATGCCCTGCTGTGAAGCTTTATTAAACCATGTTTGAAAAGCATTCTGAATTCTTCAGCATAAAGATGCTATGGAATTGCATTATGTCTACAGTGATGTGAGCATGTCTCCTTGTTCATGTCTATAAGATCCATGCCACTCCCAACTGGAGGCAGCAAAGCAGTAGATAGTCTGATGTGATAGAAAAATATAACACATTTCCAGTGAATGTTTCTAGAAGACTTTAACAATATGTTTTCTTTCTTTGTATTTTAAAGATTTTATTTATTTATTTAACACAGAGAGAGATCACAGGTAGGCAGAGAGGCAGGGAGAGAGAGAGGGGGAAGCAGGCTCCCCACTGAGCAGAGAGCCTGCCGTGGGTCTCGATTCCAGGAGATCATGACCTGAGCCTAAGGCAGAGGCTTAACCCACTGAGCCACCCAGGTGCCCCTAAGCATGTGTTTTCTTTTTCTTTTTTTTTTTTTTTTTAAAGATTTTATGTATTTGACAGAGAGAAACACAGCCACAGAGGGAACACAAGCAGGGGGAGTGAGAGAGGGAGAAGCAGGCCTCCTGCCGAGCAGGGAGCCCAACGTGGGACTCGATCCCGGGTCTCCGGGATCATGACCTGAGCTGAAGGCAGTCACTTAACCAACTGAGCCACCCAGGCGCCCCCCTCCTTTTTTTTTAAAGATGTGTTTTCTTTTAAAACAAGTATCCCTATGGCTTTTCTTGCTAAAGGGCAAAAGAGCAAAAGTTGGAAACCCATCATTGCACTATGATGGGAAAATTAAATGACTTTGGGCAATCACTTTACATTTTAAACCTCAATGTCTTCCTCTGTGAAACATGGTGCCAGAATAGGTGATCTTTAAGTTACCTTTGAGATCTGCCAAAATGTCAAGCAAATAGGGGAGTGTCATTTCTTACGCACAGATTTATATACACCGTTGCGTATGACATCACAAGTATAATTCCAGATCTATTAGATTAGAATGAAAAATGAGTTCATAATTTAAACATAAGTGATTTAGAGAAGGATTGTAAAATTTAACTGATTGTCTTAAATATTAACTGCCTGTAATGTCCTCCCACTTATTCTTCATATTGGATACATCCTGGCCACCCTCTCAAGTCCAGCACTACGGAGGGTCTCTCTTCTGGGTTGTTGTATGTTGTCATTTAATATTTATTCTCTACATGTTTTCATTCTCCATCTAGATGTTAAACTCACCAAGGAAAGGCATCATGTACATAATACTTCTTTTTATCTTTGAAAGGACATACATATCTAGGCATTAAGAGATCTTAAGCACTCAGTGATTAAGTAGCTTTTATAAATATCTGATTTTTATACCAGTGGAATTACCAGCAAGGTAAACATGAGCAATTTTAAATGCCTATGTAATATAATGAGAATCAGCATGGGCCCAAAGCAGGAGTCTGCCACTTACCCAAGGTCTCTACCTCTCAATTTACAAAGCTGCAGAATAGTGAATTGCTACCTGCCTTTCAGAGACATTTGCGTGTTACATGAGTTAATACAAGCAAAGTTGACATATATTAGATATTTGGTAAATAGTAACTATCGGTATCATAACTATTAGAATGAGCATAGTAGCCATACACTTGGCTTTGGTACATTTACACAGCTAATCAGTGGTCTTTGACTTCTGTGTGTGATCAACAATCCTGGGGAGATCCTTAAATATTTAGCTATTTAGGACCTCCTCCTGGAGATTCTAACTCTGGTTTGAAACTTGTTTTGAGAAATGCTGTTTCACAGTTATATTGTTCCTAACTTATCCTTGTTTTTAATATTCTTCAAAAAAATCATTCCCCAGAGTTCCAGAGTTGTCAAGCTTTTGACTCTTTACTAAGTATTAAAATATTAAAATATTTTGATGCATGCCATCCTGAAAGGGGGGTTGCTTGTGGAAACAACCTGGAAGCTATAAGCTTGAAAAACAGGGATGAAAAATTACCTAGTGTAATTTTCCCAAGCAGAGAAAAATAATTGCTTTCTCATAGCCTGAAAATTACACAAACTCTTTAGCCCCTCATATTATAAGCCATTTCTAATTTCTAAGTATGGCTAAGACCTCAGGTTACTCACATATTATTTGAACCTCAGTATTTTAGACAATTATTTCTAGGGCAGGTTTACATTGGATTGCATTTCAGTCTTGTGGCAATTGGCAATATCACTATAATTGATATTGAGACTGGTGTCAGTAAATTGTTTCAACCAATACTTTTTGATACATTGTTCTTTAGCTGGACTTTCAAACACTTTAGAATTTTCAGAGCAAACCATGAAAGATTAAGACTATTAGGGCAAAACACATTAGGATTGCAGATATAAGCACTTCTATCAGTACAGATTTTCACACTATAAACTTACTTCGACTTTGAACTTCTTTTAGTATTTAAGTTTTTAGCCTTTTCTTCACAAAATCTAAACCATTGTGAAGAATGCTAACTGGAAACAAACAAACTGACTTCATCCTTCCCAGACTCCAAGTCCTTTCCTATCAGTTCCTATTAGCATTAACTGGGGGTATACGTTTAATTACTATAAAATGAAAGCCAAAATAATAGTTTAAAGAAAATGAAATTACTTTCTCTTCTGGGTTAGTCATGCAGGGCTGTAGGGAGCACAGCACCATCAATGGAGGCACCATTGCTTCCACCTTGTTGCGTTATCATCCTCAACACAGACCTTGAATTCACTGTTCAAGATGGAAGTCCCGGGTCCTGGCAATCATCCTCATTATGGCCTATGGGAAGGAGGTCCTTGCAGCCATTAGACATGCTTCTTCCCTTAAAGTGCATACCCCGGAAATGGCACCAAAGAGTTCATGACATCCCAATGGGAAGAACTGAGTCACATGAACACATTTAGCTTCAAGGGAGGATAAAAATGTAATCTTTAACCGGATTGTCATCTACCTAGTTGCAAATTCTGCTATGATGTAAGAAGTGAAGAATGGATTTAGGGAGGCATCTAGCTTCCTGTTCTACACCCGATCCTCAGTAAGTTCAAATGGATTGATACAATGCACAGCAAGTGCTACTGAGTCAGTCTACTAAATGGAGACCTTAAGATGACCTATCATCTAATGGAATTGTAGGAAAGGTGGAAGAGGTCCTAAGAAAGAGGAAGCTTACATTATATCACATCTTTCCCAAGGGTTAGCCTGATGGGTTAATGGTCTAGAAATTTTTTCTTCTACACATCTTAATTGCTAATCAGTTAAGGGACTCAAGTATTTTCATTACATAGAACAATATAGATAGAGAAACTTGGGCCTGATTTTAAAGAACCAGTACCAACATAATATCAAGTATTTATTTAAATTTATTTTTATTTAAAAATTTTTTAAATTTATTTTTGGGGGCAAAAAGAGTGGGAGAGAGAATCTCAAGCAGACTCCCCACTGAGCACAGAGCTTGATGCAGGGCTCCTTCTCAGGACTCTGAGGTCATGATGTGAGCCCAAGTCAAGAGTCAGACGTTCAACTGACAGCCACCCAGGTGCCCCTGATATCAAGTATTTAATTTTATGACCAAACCAGTACAAACTCACGGAAATACCAAAATTGGAATATACACATTCACACTCACTCTGTAATATATCCTATAATCATTCCTTAGAAGTGTAAGAACTATTTATTTCCTTGTACAGTTGCTTACTATTTCTTTGTGGGAATGTACCACAGTTATTCAAATAGTTCCCTGTTGGTGATAATTTAGGTCCTTTGCAGTCTTTGCTTTTACCAATATTGCTGCAATAAAGGATCTTGTGTGGATAAGATTTTTTGTTGTTGTTCTAACATTGGCAACATATCACTGGGATGGAGCCTTGGAAGTAGCACTGTATATCTTTAGGTATTTAAAAACATTTATGTTTTTGTTCTACAGATTAACGTTATACGGCATGCTGGCCTTGGTTCTTTCTTTTTCGGCAGTATAAAGATTCTCTTTATTGGCTCTCCATTCTGAGAACTAGTAAAATGAGCCACCAGCTCTTTCTTTCCCCTCCCTCCTTTTCCTCCTCCGTGGCTATTTTGAAAGAATATCCTTTTATTCTCTATTTAAACCTATGAGACTGTTAATGGGTCTATTTGATGTTTTCATGCCCTCTCTTCACACTTCCCGCATATTCTGTTGACTGTCAGAGATAGAGCCATTACACAAAACATCGCCTTCTCTAAAAATATTCTTTAGTCTGGATTGTACAGTTAAATACATATTTAATGCTGGTCCTTATGCAGATGTTATTCCAACAGTTTTGGTTATTTGAAGTTTATTCTCTAATAGAGCTTTTGGAGAGTGAACATGGAAATAATACTTCCTGAATTTTTGCAAGGTCATGATCATTTATCTTTGGCTTTTATTACATAAAGACTACTCTTAGTCAAATCTTTTTTCCTAAGTATCTTAAATACCAACTACATTACCCCCATTTGCATTCTGACATAAAAGCCAAGAAGTCTCTTATTCTCCTTGTTCCTTGGTCTTTTTGACTGGATGTTCAAAAGAGACCATAAATATAGTTTTTTTTTCTTTAAATTCCAATTGTTTTACTAGAATATATATCAATATTGACCACTCTAGGTTAATTTTCCTGACTAGGTAGTAAACCCTTCCTTTTTGGTTTCCAATTTATTTTTTTTTATCCCAGTAGATATTTCTTGATTTTTATTTTTAGTGTTTGTTCTATTCCTTTGTTTCACTTTTTCATCTTGACAATTTCTATTTTATGCACAGGAGATATTCTTTGCCTGCATGCTATATTTTTAACTTTGTGAGTTTTAAGTATTTCATCTTTTCAATCATCTATTAGTCTTAAGTTATTACCTATGGCTTTGTTTGCTTTTGTGTTCCTTATAGGTTTTTTTCTCCTTAAGATTTTATTTATTTATTTCTCAGACAGAGAAAGAGTGTGTGCACAAGCAGGGAGAGCAGCAGGCAGAGGGAGCAGACTCCCTGCTGAGCAAGGAGCCTGATGTGAAACTCAATTCCAAGACCCTGGGATCATGACCTGAGCTGAAGGCAGAGGCTTACCGAGCTGAGCCACTGAGGCGTCCTGAGTTCCTTGTAGTTTAATATTCACTTCTAAAGTGATGAACTGATTTCTTTTATTTCTAAATATTTCCTGTACTTTGATAGATCTCTTTTAAAAATTTCCTTCTCCAATTATTTTAGTTTTAAATTTTTATGATTGCTGTCTATTCTGCTTATCTAAGACTTCTATTTCTATCATTTTCTTAATTTCTTTTATGTCATATTTAATATTAGCCTAGGGATTTCAACTGTTCTGTAGCTATGTCTTTTCTGTTCTATATTTTATAGTAACTCTCCTTATAGAATTGTCTCACAATTCTTTTTTTTTTAAGAGTTATTTATTTATTTATTTATTTATTTATTTAAGAGACAGGGAGACAGAGGATATAAGTGGGGAGGGCAGAGGGACACACACACAGAGAGAGGATCTCTAGCAAACTCCCTACTGAGCACAGAGCCCAACACCAGGCTTGATCTCCAGACCCTGAGATCATGTGTGACCTCACCTGAAATCAAGAGTCCAGCTGAACCACAGAGGCACCCGTCCCACAGTTCTCTTCTGTTCTCATGTTAAGTTGAATGCGTTCTCTTCTTTTCTTAGCAGAGGAGGTGAGGCTAGAGTAGATTCCCCAGCCTCACAACTCTGGAACTCCCATTTGTATGTGCTTGTGAAGTATTCAGATACATGGGACATGCTGGGGTTTTCTAGTTCTACTCCTCTTTAAGATTTTCATCTAGAACTTTTTTTTTTTTTTTTTTTTTTTTGCCTTATGGTTCAGTCTTGATCAATTTTGATTCTACTTCTGGAAGTTTCTCTTCAGTGTGAGACTTTGCTCTTCAGTTATTGTCCAAGTCCTTGGGGCACAGACTGCCCTAGCTCTGACCAGCAAACTATGGACTACACTCATCCATGACCTGAGATTGCACAGACCCCCTCCATGTCTCAGCTCCTGATCTCATATTCACATGTTAAGCTTTGTATGCAGTTGACTATTCTGAGTTAGCTAGCAGTCAAGTGAGCTTCTCTCCTGCACGCCCAATACAGTATGAATCATGGTGCTGTCATATTTTTCCACTTGTGTATCTTTACAGTCCATGGAATCCTTGCAACTGAGTTTGTTATATATGGTCGCTGTGGGATTTTGTTTAGCTATCCTAGTCCCAGGGTTTCTGTGGGGGATTCAGTGCAGTTAGGCTACCATCTTCCTAGAGTTCTTATCCTTGACCACATGTTATTTCAGAAGATAGAGTTAAAAACAACCCATGTTATTTGGTTGAATGAGATTACCCAGTGGTAATTGTCTGAACTCAGGTATGTATAAATATAAGACTGCTCCATTTTTTTTTCTACTTTTCCCCTCCTATCTGCACTGTCCTCATGGGGTAGTGGATATTTTATCAGGTTTTGTAATAGCAGAAACTCTGTAGTTATGTGGAAAAGTCACAATTACTTTGTGTTGTACATAATGAATGAATTTTCAGTAAGTTGCCATAATGCAAGTGGGTGCAGATTTCAAATAAAAACTGAAGCTAAAGAGACACTGAAGAGGAGAATATATATTGAGTGGCATATAAGGAAGGGGTTATAAAGTGGAGTTAGACCCTTCAGATTTTGAATCTCACACCAAAGTCTGAACTTGACAACAAAAAATTTTGAGGAAGGGAATGCTATTTTTTGACTTATGTTTTAATAAGATGACTTTGGCAGTAATGAAAAGGATGGTGTGAGGAGGTAATAGGGGAGCTAAGGCCACTGTCATCACAAAATTCAATATATTTGGGTGCTTGAAGTAGAGAGAGGGAATCATTTGATACAGGTAAAACAGTTTCAAAAATACCTAAGCATCATTTTTACTTTAGTAAAAGTGGCACAAATCATTAAAAATTCAGGCTAGAAGGAAGGTCTCACAATCAATGGGTAAGGAAAATCACTCTTTGTGTTATCTGCTCCAGAGTATAAAAACCCACCAGTTGATTATAAATTGGTGCAGCTACTATGAAAACAGTATGGAGGTTCCTCAGAAAATTAAAAGTAGAACTACCATATGATCCAACAACTTTAATTTTGGTTAATAAATCTAGAGGAACTGAAAACACTCTGTTGAAGAGATCTGAACCCTGTGTTCATAGCAGCATTATTTACAATAACTGTTGTGAATAAGGACACTTAAATACCCATGGACAAATGAATGCATAAAGTTGTGATGTATTTGTATATGGCATATGACACAATATAATATAAATATTATTGTCATGAAAAAGAAGGAAATCATGCCCTTTGAGACAATGTGGGTGGTCCTTGAAGCCATTATGCTAAGTGAAAGAAGTCAGAAAACAACAAATATTATCTGATCTTTAAAAAACAAACAAAGAAATCAAACCCAGAAAAAGAGGTCAGATTTGTGGTTACCAGTGCTGGGGGTTGGGGGGAATGGATGAAGATGGCCAAAAGGTACAAAATTCCAGTTACAAGATGAATAAGTAGGATGCCTGGATGGCTTAGTTGATTAAGTATTCTGCCTTTGTCTCAGGCTCTGATTCCAGGGTCGTGGGATCAAGTCCTGCTTTGGGCTCCATGCTCAGCAAGGAGCCTGCTGCTCCCTCTCCTTCTGCCTCTCCCCCTTATGCTCTCTTGTGTGCTCTAATAAATAAATTAAATTCTTTCAATAAATAAATAAATAAATAAATAAAATAAATAAAATTCTTACAAAAGATGAGTAAATTCTAGGAAGGTAATGTACAACATGATGATTATAGTTAACACTGCTGCATGGTGTACATGAAAGTTGTGAAGAGAGTAGATCCTAAATTTCTCACCACAAGGGAAACTCCCCCCCCCCTTTTTTTTTTAACATTTTTATTTATTTTGGTATCCATATGAGATGATGGATGTTAGCTAAAATTAGTGTGGTCATCATTTTACAACATACTGAGTCAAGCACTATGCTATATATTCCTTATTTCTCAATAAAACTGGGGGGAAAACCCCACTAGTTAATGTTGATTTGAGCAGAAGGATACAACGGAAAGCTACCTTCCATCCCAGTCTACACGAAACACATAAATCTTAACTCTCCTGGGTAAATCATTCATATCTACAACTAAGAGAGACTATAGGTAAAAATACAAGGTGAAGTATTTTCTACAATGTTTGCTTGTTTAGAACCAATTAGCTCTTTCTGGAGGAGCTGAGATTCAAGTAACAATGGAACAGTGTTTAGATGAGCGAGAGTATAAACTTGGGAACCACAGTCAAGGGACTGAACTTTTTTTTTTTTTTTTAAGATTTTATTTATTTGACAGAGAGAAACACAGCCAGAGAGGGAACACAAGCAGGGGGAGTGAGAGAGGGAGAAGCAGGCTTCCTGCTGAGCAGGGAGCCCGATGTGGGACTTGATCCCTGGTCTCCGGGATCATGATCTGAGCCGAAGGCAGTCGCTTAACCAACTGAGCCACCCAGGCGCCCCGGGACTGAACTTTTAAAAATAATAAGAAGGAATACAGCAGGTTCTGTGGCTGTGCTGCTCCATGCTCTCTCAGCTCATTTTCAGGTATAGGTGTGGAACTTGGGGGAGAATTTGCATGCACTCTTCTAGCACCCATTACAGATACCTAACCTCTTTCTGCTTCCCTGCCTGAGGGCTTTCTTTGAAAACCCTTTTTCGGCTAGAAAGCTTAAAGATGCTCTTTCTCACTCATGTTTGGGGTAACCTGGAACTCCCCAGGATTCCAAACTCAGAGGACATGCCTCAGCTAAAAGGAGACGACAGTCAGAGGATAAGCATCCCCAGCTTTTATTTCTTGGTGGGAAGACACTAAACTGTATTCCACAAGGTTCCTTAGAATGTTGCCCACATTGTTCAGCCACAGCCCACCCAAGCTACACATCTATTATTTGTTTTCTCCTATTTGCCTCACTTCCTACTCATCCCGGGACCACTTTTCAAATATATCACCTGTACCGAAGTCTTTGTCTTGGTCTTCTTTGGGAGAACCCAAATGATGATTAGCAGACATTTTTATCTTTTAAATTCTTCCCAAATTGCTTTACCTCCTGCTTCAAGGTTCTACTGGAAACTTCTTGTTATCTAGAGATGATCTTTGGTGCTTAATAGAATCTCCCTCATAATGTAGGAGCTGTGTTTTTCCCATCTTGGAATCCACAGTGCCCAGTCTATTCCCTGGCATAGATTAGCTGGTCATTAAATAATTGCGGAATCATTAAATGAAAGAAGTTCCAGTAGGCAAGCAAACTATTGGAGAAATCTAGCAATAAGCAGCTAGAGGATGTTTATGCAGGGGTAGGGCCCCAAAAAGCAACAGAAATCTCAGGAAGCAGGTAATTGCATCGATCAAAAAATAAATAGCAAGAAGACACAGAGACAGAATTTTAAGAACAAGATTCTCTCTCCAGAGAAAATAATAGCTCATAAGAAAATGCTCAACTTCAGAATGGGAAGGAGATGATGAGGCCTGTCATAGCATTCATTTAATCCTTACAAAAGTCATACAATACAAGTACTATATGCCTGTCTTATATGGATAAGAAAAATCACCTGAAAAAAGTAAATAAGAATGGACCAAGTCTATACAGGAAGTGGTGATTGGAGAATCAGGAGAACCAATCACCTGATGTTTTGGCTCTAATTACTAGAAGTCACAACTCCCAGGACTCAGAGGGATTTCTATTTTGAGGAGCCAGCCACTAATGCTACACCCTGTACCTCCAGTTCCACAAGGGAACACTAATCTTCATGTCGGGGAATTCTGTCAAGGCAGGGATTGGTGAGTAGACCAGCTCTTCCTGAAGAAAAGGGATAAGAATTTGGGGGCCGCTGTATCTGTTTCAGAATTCAAGGTCTTGTTGTTTCTTTGAAACAGTGGAAGAAATGCCGCAACAATGTCACAGATGGCCATTCTGAACAGGAATTTTTTCCAAAAATAATAATAATAATAATGAGGCATGTGCTATTCTTTTTTCCTCTTCTTCTCTTTTGTTCTCTATTACTGAACATAATTCCCTCAGTTTTAATGGAAGTGAACTCTCTCTTCTTAAATCAGTGTGCTCCCTCTGTAGGATTCAAAATTATAGTGCTGTTTTTGGAGCCATCATTTTGCTTCCATGGTAGCAATTTCTCTAAATCTTTGCCTTGTGGCCTCAATGAATGCATTTGGCAGGAGGAGCAGGCAGGAGGAGAGCTTCTGTGAACACAAGTACCTTGGGAAATCAGCAATGATGTGAAAAGAAATACATAAAAGCTATCTAGCACAGTATATCTGTTTTTAATGGGACTTCATTAAAAGTATATATTTTTTAAAGTTTGCCTCAGCATGGCAGTGGGTTTCTACAGATGAAGTTTAAGAGCACTTAGAAGTTTCTTTTCAGTTCTCTTCTTTTTAATTCACTCACTACAAGCTTTGATAGAGAAAAGGAGAGTAACTGCTGGTTCAGATTAACTTTGTAGAAGGATTTATAGCATTTGTCATTGATTTTCTAGAAACTTTAGAATCAAGGCCAAAGGGGAGCCCTGATTCATGAAATGAGAAGTTGAGTGATCAGAAGAGTGGGCCCAGCAGGAGTTGCCTTCAAGGGCATTGTACTCAAAGCAGTGTGCATCCTGGAATGTTCTAGAATGGAGCCTTTACCAATGCCTTGGCTCAGAGGAGGGTCCTGAATCCAAGGAATGTCTGGTACGGAGTTTGTCTTCCATGAGAGTCCAGTGAATGAATATCTGCAAAACCCAGAACTAAGGAAACAGAGCCAGATTTCTAACGATGGGAATTAAAAACAACAAAGAGAGGGGTTTTTTAGCATGGGAAATATTGGCCACAACAAGACAGATATTTTGTATGGCAGTAGAAGAAATATTTCACAGATGGAATGAAGTCATTGTGAGGAGGGCTTTAACTACTAGAAAAAAGAGCTTTCACTTTAAGCTATAGGCAATGAAGCACTAGTAAAGATTTTTAAAATAGTGATATCAAAGTAGTTTTTTAGATTACCTAGAAGAATGGTTTTGAAGGGAGGAAAATATAGGCCTAGCAAGAAGTCAGGAGTCTAGCTCCAGCAAAAGACTAGAGTAGTTAGGAGCACATGCCTTGGAGTCAGAGAGATCTAGAATTGCATTCCAGATGTGCCATCCACTATTTATTTAGGTGTCTTTATTTCTTCATGCATCATTTTTCTCTTCTGCATAGGTATAACTTATTAATTCATTCAGTATATTTGAGATTACCTTTTTGTCTCTTTCTGTTCTAGAATCTGAGTAAACAGGTATAGGTATAAGGAGGGCTTACTCAGATGAGTCATTCTGAAGAGTAACATTCAAGTTAAGTAAAAATGGGGGGACACAAATATTAAGAAGATAAGCATTTAATGGGAAGAAAATTATTAGTAGAATTAGTGTAAAGATCTTAAAGACAGGAATGAGTTGGGCACAGTCAGGACACTGAATGAAGGTCAACATGTGATATGAGATGAAGACAGATGACTAAGTGAGGATTGAATAATGGAGAGAGTCATGAGCCAGGCTAAGAGGAGTGGATATATTTTTGTTTGTGTGTTTGTTTGCTTGTTTTTAAATATTTTATTTATTTATTGAGAGATAGAGAGTGAGTAAGAGAGAGCATGAGAGGGGAGAAGGTCAGAGGGAGAAGCAGACTTCCTGCAGAGCTGGGAGCCCGATGCAGGCCTCGATCCCGGGACTCCAGGATCTTGACCTGAGCTGAAGGCAGTGACTTAACCAACTGAACCACCCAGATGCCCCAGTTTGTTTGTTTTTATAGAGGGAGGAGGAGAGGGAGAGGGAGACAAAGAATCTTAAGCAGGCTCCATGCCCAGCACGGAACCCAACTGGGGGCTTGATATCACAACCCTGAGATCATGACCTGAACCTAAATCATAGTGGAACACTTAACCGACTAAGCCTCCCAGATGACCCTGGATACATTTTAAACAGGATGAGAAATGAATAGAGAGTATTTTTGTAACTCACAATCAAACTGAGTAGAAAATGCTTGTAAAGGGACAGGAGTCAGAGCTGGGGACTAGTTTAAAGCCACTGTAGATATCTGGGAAGGAGGTGATGATGGCTTAGAATAGGACTGATAAAGAAAAATAAAGTGAGAAGCTCATACCTGGGATATGATCAAGAGGTAGAATCAATAGAACTTGCTGAGAATTGAGTTTAGGAGAGTAATGGAAGGCAAAGAATCAAAGATAACCCCTACATTTCTGGTTGAAGAAACTGGCTCTAAGATTATGTGTTGTTGTTTTCTAAGGTAAGTATAAAATGGAGAGAAGCAGGCTGACAAATCAAGAGTATTTTTGCAATTTTAGTTTAATGTGTGTAGTGCAGACATCTAAATGGAGATGCTAAATGACATGTGTCTGCCTGAAACTCACTCCAGGAAGAGGTCAAGACTAGAAATAAAGATTGAACAGTCATTACACATAAGTTATATTAAATCCATGGAATTGGATGAAAAAGCCTCTGGGGTGTAAAGGAAAGTATACGGGACTGCAACAAATACAGTGGATTGGCTCACAATATCCTTTCCAGACTCTTAATGTGTCTTCCTGGGCTGGGGAACCTGAAAAACAAGTGACTATGATTCCCATTCCGTTCACTTGGATTCTGAGTGGGATTTCAGTTCCCATCAGACATACTCAAGTATAGAGTAGAGAAGTGAGACACATGAGCAGTGAGGCAGGACATAGACATCATTTTATGAGTGCTAATACTACTGTGGTTCTGCAGTCAGTAGGTATAGTAACAGCTTCACAATTCTGAAAGCAACCCCTAACTCTACAGCTTGCTAATCATGGCAAGGATCGAACATTCGTGGAAGCTCAGTTGCTCAGTGAAAGCCCTTTCTGAAAGCTCAAACATTGCTTTCTTTCGTTCACTTAAGGTGATGTATTTAATCCCCCACATTTAAGAAGACATCCCTTTCTGCTTAAATTAGCTAGAGTGCCTTCTGTTCTGTCCCACACCACACCTTGGCTCATCCTCGCATCACTTCAGCATCAAAAGGTTCAAGAGAAGGGGAGAAATTAGTAAATTAGAATCCAGAAAAGACTGGGAAGGTATAGATGAAATGAAAATTAAAAGTGTGATGTCATGGAAAATGGGGAAACTGTGATTTTCCAGAATATCTTTTAAGGCTGAGTGGCTAGCCTAGAACTGAGTGGTAAAGTAAGAAAAATGGTAAAATTATTGGTGAGCTTGCAAAGAATCTTCATGGAGTAGGGTACATAAATGACAGTGAATGATTGAAAAGTGAACACAGCCTATATAAGTGGATTTAGTAACCACAGGTCACTTTTAAAGATGCTTCAACGTTAAAGGGTTAGCAAAACAGGGAGGTATTGAGCAGGATAGGGTTTGTATGATATTTGTTTATATGTCTGTTCATTCTAAAGATAGGAGATACTGCAACACACCTGTTAGCTGACTGTAGCCTCCTCTTCGAAAAGAAGGTGGGTCATGTGTGAGAGAGGAGAGACTTGTAAGAGGAAAGTATTTGGGAACAAAAATACTTTCATTAATTCCGTCAATTTTCTTTTACTCAATGAACTGTGAGGTTGCCTTCAGTTGATAATGCGTGGCCTTGTAAGATGTGACTATTTGGAGAGAAAGTAAAGGTATGCAATGGTTTTGTTGAGTAGTGATAGCAACAAACTGAAAAAGAGCTATAAATAACCCATTTAAATCTCGGGTCATGAGTTTTCACTGATGTTGGTCCACATAGTTATGTGTTGTTGTTTTTTTCCAGCAATGTATAATTAGCTGTTTGTGTGCAGGCACAAAATAAGCTGACAGTAGCATTTAAGCAATATCCAGGCTTAACCAGATAATACAGTGGAAGGAGAGGGGTTCTGAATATTTATAAGGGAATGATTATAAATCTGGGACTTAAAATCTAAGCCAGGTAAAAAGCAATGTGAGGAAACAAAATGAGAAATAGATGATGAGAAACATACAGTTTCGACAGATGATGCACTGATGAAGTCGAAGACCGATTCCAATGGAAACAGTATAGGTGAGCTGGTCAGAGGAGGTGGTGGTTGAAGTTGAGGTCTAATAACGAGAGAAGTTACTTACATCAAGGTCAAGGGTTTGGCCATCAAAATAGCTGAAATGGAGCAGGGAGATAATGATATTGGCTAAATTATTCATAAGGAGGTTGAAGTTACCAGAAAGGGTGACAGGAGAAGCAGTTGAAAGAAGGCACAGTGATCCAGGTGTGAAAATCAGTACATGAACAGGAGAAACTAGGGTCAGTAGATAATTATAGCCAGGCAAGAGGTTGGGTAGTTTCCTTGTCCCTTCTCACCCAACCTCTATGGCACCTCAGAAGGAAGAATATCAATAGCCACCTAGTAAATATGTACATGAGATAATGTGTATAAAGTACCTAAAAATGTCTGTCAATTTAATGTGATGCTACTGTATTATTATTATGAATAAATCAAACTACACTAACAAAATATCTAATATGTGTCAGTCATGGGTTTAGATGTTATTCACTTTCTTTTTTCTTTACTTCTTTGACCTAGAAACATAGACTATGAAATCTGGACAAGACCTTAAAGTCACTTCATCAAAGGTCCACAAACTCAAGCCAAAGGTTAGATAGATACATAAAAACTACCTCAGAAGCTTATTAAATATATAAATGCCAGTCTTCCCCTACTAATCTTTCTGATTCTTTACACCTTCAGTAGCACCTAGGAACCTATGCTTTTTTTTTTTTTTTTTTTACTTTTTTTTTTTTATTGTTACTAAATTTTTTTTTCCAGTGTTTCAAGATTCATTCCCCATTCCCCACACCCAGTGCTCCCCGCTTTAGGTGTCCCCAGTACCCACCACCAGGCTCTCCCATCCCTCCACCCCCCTCCCTCCAAGTCCCTCAGTTTGTTTCTGTGTTCAAAATCTCTGTTGTTTCGTTTAATAAGCTCTCTAACAGATTCTGATACAAGGCCAAGTTTGGGAACCACTGCTGAGCAAACAAAAGGTTTTATAGTGAGGAAACTGAAGGCCAAGATTAAAGCTGGTAAGTAACAAGATCGGGGCTTTTACCCACATGCCCTGTTTCCAAGCCCAAGAATTAGATCCTGAAAGATAGTAACACACTGATACACTGGGATGGGAAGCTGAGTAAAGGTTTATACCATTTTTCCTCATATTCTGCTTAGGTGGATACACTGAAAATAGCCATGGCGGAGAGAAGTTGGTCTAGGCAACACACCAACTATGATAGCAAAATAGATAGTATCATTCTGTGTCACCAATCAAATGTGATATATAATAAACAAGTTGGAAAGAAGGTATGCAAGGTAGAGGTGCAAACCAAGATGAGGGTGAGCTGACAGATGTTACAATAATCCAGGCTTATAACTACAGTGGTAAAAATACCATTGGGTGACAGACATAATTTTTTTTCTTAAGTTTTGGAGGAAAAATGACAGGGTACTTTGATCAATGTATGATTTTGACAAGGTCCATATAGGAAACTTGAGCCAAATAATAGACAACCATGCTAACCTTTCCTCCTAGCGAGGTGATTTCAAACCCTGTCCACATATCAGAATCATGTCCTGAGTTAACTGATATTCTGAGTTAATTGATAGGACTCATGTTGGATTTGAGATACGTTTTTAGTAAATAAGAATCTTTAAAGTGTTTATACCTGGGGCGCCTGGGTGGCTCAGTTGGTTAAGCGACTGCGTTCAGCTCAGGTCATGATCCCGGAGACCCGGGATCGAGTCCCACATCGGGCTCCCTGCTCGGCGGGAAGCCTGCTTCTCCCTCTCTCACTCCCCCTGCTTGTGTTCCCTCTCTGGCTGTGTTTCTCTCTGTCAAATAAATAAAAATCTTTAAAAAAAAAAGTGTTTATATCTTATAAAAAGCTCTCAAAATGACTACATTTTAGCATAGAAGGGTATGCTCAAGATTCTACAACCCTGCTATCTTTTCTTTCTTTCTCTCTTTCTCTTTCTTTCTTTCTTTCTTTCTTTCTTTCTTTCTTTCTTTCTTTCTTTCTTTCTTTCTTTCTTTTCTTTCTATATATCCTATCATCTATCTATCTATTTATCTACCTATCCATCCATCCACACACACGCACATCTTCCAGCTGTATAACAGCATTGGGAGATCAAAAATGAATTCCAGTCGACTGTCATTAAAGATAACAGGAACTGCCTCATGAACTGCCATTACCATAGCAAGTGGTTTCAAACAAAATAGTGTGAAAATAGTCACCATGTCACTGGACTTTAAAGTTGGGAACTGAATACTACCTAGAATATGTTGCCTCTCCTCAAAGAGAAGGGAGCACTTTGCTGCAAACTACTTATAACAGGATAGACAATGGTATTGCACATAAAGGTGCTTACCCTTCTCCAGTATTCTTACTGAATATACAATAGAGGCAAGGTACATTGTCTATCAAACATGCCTAATGATGACAGCTCAGTATGTTATCCAAGCTCACTGTATATATTATTTCTCTGCTTTGTGAGACAAAGAGAATTACTGTAACTGGGAGAAACAGGTACAGAGAAGAATTATGACCCTCTGCACACTCTTATTTTTCTAATTTACAAGTAGAGAAACTTTAGGCAGAGACAATGATGTCTTAGGTACCTCTAGGACATTATACAATTGAGATGGAACACTTTGGCCTTCCGCAGAGATGAATGATGGGCTCCACCAAATGTTGCTCATGACCTAAGGCTTTATTTCAGTATAAATAAGGAAGATTCCACTAAAAGTATTGCATGAGGTAAACCTTCCCTAAGAATAAAAGATGCTAAGATTGGGAAGAAGGAAGCCTTAAGTGGCTATAACTTTTACATGTACCCAATTATCTTTAATAATGACAATGCCTAAAGCCTGAGGAAGTGAGATGCCACTGTCCTAATCAGTGTCATAGCTACTACCTACACAGAGGCTTTGATTCTGAGTTCCAGCTCTAAGAAGTTTCTCCAAAGAGCTGCTATTAGTTGGGACCTCACAGACCATGGAAGACAAGCAGTGTTTGAAAGGCTGAGTTAGGAACACATGACATTCTGTTTCACTCTTACTTGCCTTCATTCTTGGAGTTCCTGCTTTGCATAAATCAAAATGTTCAAGATAGGAGGGTGGTTCAAGATGGCACCATAAGAAGATCCTGAACTTACGTCCTTCCATGGACCCAACAAATCTACAGCTATATAAGGAACAATTCCTTTTGAAAAGAATGTGAGGATCAGCTAAAGAGCTCCTCCACAACAGAGTCTAAAAGGGCCACACTGAGACCGGTAGGAGAGGCAGCAATGTGGTATTGAAAAAACCACACTCCTGAAATGACAACTTACTATTGGAAGGGGTTTCATAAATATAGAACTCCTCCCTGAGGAGCAAAAGGTTTGTGTCCCACATCAGGCACCCCAATCCTGGGGATTTGCACCAGAAGGAAAAGCCCCCAAATGCATTCATTTAGTCTATGATGCATTTTGAGTTAATTTCCAGAAATGGTATGAAGTATGGATCAGGATTCATATTTTTGTGTAAGGATGCCCAATAGTTCCAGGAATATTTGTTGAAACCACTATCATTTGTTCATTGAATTGCTTCAGCAATTTGTTAAAAATTTGTTGATCATCTATATGCATTGGTCTGTTCTAGGTTATCTATTCTGTCCCACTGAGTGCCTCTATCCTTTGTTAAGAGCGTGCTTTCTTGATTACTATAGCTTCATAATAAGTACCGAACTCAGATGATATGAATCTACTAACTTTGTTTTCTTTTGTTTTGGCTATTCAGTGCTCTTTATTCTTCCATGTAAATTTTAGAATTAGCTTGTTGATTTTTTCAAAAAAAAAATCCCATTAGTATTTTTTATCAGGATTGTGTTGAATTCATATATCAATTTGAGATAGTGTTGACACATGTAACACTACTACCAATTAATGAGTCTGGTATATCTCACCAGTTAGGTTTTATTGGGCTTCTCTCAATGTTTTATATTTTTCTTTCACATACTTTCACATACTTTATAAGATTTGTCCTTAGACAGTTCTTTTTTGGGAGTGCTACTTTAAATGGAACATTTAAAAAATTACAATTTGCACTTATTATAATTTCAATTAGCAATTATTAATTAGCAATTATTAATTGCTATTAATTAACTATTATTAATTAGCAATTAATTAGCATACAGAAATACAATAGAGGATTTTTTTGGTTTATTTTTTTATCGTGCAACTCTGCTATACTCATTTAGTATATCTACTAATATTTTTTGTATACATTTGGAATTTTCTGTACGCAATCACATTACCTACAAATGAAGAAAATTCATGTATTCATCTCAAATTTGTCTGTTTTTTCCAATTTTTTTTTTCATTATTATACTGTGTAGGACTTCCAGCATAATGTTGAATAGAATGGAGGGAACAGACATTCTTGCCTTGTTTTCAATCTCAGGGGGAAAATTCATTTCAGTCTTTCACCTATAAAATATGTTAATTACAGGTTTTTCAATAGATGCTATATACTAAGTTGAAGAATTTTCCTTTTACTCCTAATTCACAGACAGTTATTATCATAAATGATGCCGATTTTACCAAATGTGTGTTCTGTATCTGTTGAGATGACTCTGCAGTTTTTCTTTCTGTTGATATGGTAAATTTCGTCACTCGCAATTCTACCAATCCCAGAGATAACCGCTGCCCACATTTTCATAAATTCCCTTCCAGCCTTTAATCTATAAATATAACTTATATAATAAAATAGAAAAGTGGTATTTATATAATTTGTGTAATTATTTCCTAACACATTATTAAGAACTATTTCATGTTATTTAACTTTATTTAAGAACACAATTTTCCTAGTTGAATAAAAGCACAGTCTATGTATTCATAATAATAATAATAATAATATGTTAATTACAATAATTGAACAATAACTCTTTCTTTATACCAATGACTATTCCAAGTATTATTATAGATATTAATATTTTACTCTCAGAACTCTATGAGATAGATATGCTACTGATGATGGTGATGATGATAAGGTTGATGCCCATTTTATAGCTAAGGAAACAGAAAGGTTGGACAACTTTCTCAAGATCTCACAGTCAGTAAGTAGTAGAACTCTATTTCTGGCTCCATAGGCTATAGTCCTTCCCATTTTATAGTGTTTACTGTCACTGTACAATACACAAATTCTGATTATGTGATTGCCTCTATGTGCAACATAAACAATGCTAGGATAAACACAACTGGAAATAAATCTTTAACCATATCTCTTACTATATCCTTAGAAAAGATTTATGAAGAATTAGGGGTCCAGGTTCTGGTACCTTGAGCTACCCTGCTCAATTGTTTTTTTCTGAACAGTTCTGTCAAAGGTGGATATACTGCAGCCAAATCCAGATTCACTTTTTAATTTTGTTGATTTCTGATAGATAAAAAAACTAGTGGACTATTTTTCCATGTTTAAGGTGTTGATATGTTTATTACTTCATTTGCGTTTGGGTTTCCCATTTGTTGTTCATATTTTTTGCCAATATTTAGTGTGTTCAGATTTGAATAAAGCTTTTATGTATTGAATCAACAATTGGTTCTGAATTTTCCATTTGTTTTAAATTTTCTTTGCTTATCTTATATTTATTTTTTCCTCTTATCATTTTAGACAGTAGTTTTAAAGACAAATCATTTTTTCATTTGCATTTTATTCCTCACATACATAAGAAATTCCTTGCTGAGTCAGTATTAGATTGGATATACTTATACATTTTATTCAAGAATTTTATATATATATTATATATATTTAATTCGTACAAAATAAATCTTATTGTATCCTATGAGTTAAGGATCTAACTTGGCTATTTCCTAAATAAAGATTCAATTATCGTAGTATCATTAATTCCATTATCTTGCTTTCTAAGTAATTGATGACAGCTTTATCTTGTTATATATGCTCTCTATTACACTCTATTAATCTATTATCACTTTAGCAAAGCAATACAATGTAGTCTGGTGTCAGATCCATTATTGTCACTGTCATGTGAGCTTGAATAAGTCACTTAACCTCTCTGAGCCTCATCTTTCTCATTTGCATATGGCTCTTTTAAACATTAAATGGGGGGTATATACAGCACTTAGTTTAATGCGTGGCACATAATTAGCTCTTAGAGATATTCTGCCAGGTCCAAGTTCAAAATACTGAGGCTGTGACAACGGCTCCTAATTCCATTTCTCCACCTCCCTCTCTGCCCCCGGCCCAGCCAAGAGCCCTGTGGCCCATGTGACATGTGACTAAATACTGGCAAATGGTGTACAAGTCTACTTCCAAAAATGTTCTTCCCAGGAGAGCAAGAGTTCCCCCTTCTGCATGCCCTCCTTATTGCAGAATGAAATCTAGAAAAATGTGGCTGGATCTCCAGAGCCCTGTCGGACCATGTGATGAAGATGTTTGTGACGATCTGGGGCGGCAGAGAAAAACAAAATAAGCTTGGCGTCTCCTGAGAACGGAGTTGTCCTGGACTGGATTTCTGTGTGAGAGGCAAAATTTGCTTCTTTAACACACTATCCTCCAGTCTTTATTACTCACAGTATATCTCATTTGCAATGATAAATTTGAATCCTACATTCAAGAAAGGATGCTATTTGCATGCTTAAGTGTTTTGAGCTTAAGGTCTTTTGCATTATGAGTAAGAAATAGTTCTCTCATTCTCTATCAATTCTAGTTTAGAAAACCAATATTTGCTCTTTTGAATTAGTTTGTTATCAATTAACATGTGAGTAATTGGTGCCAACTTTGAAAGGAAAGATGAATAGAATCTCAACCATCAAACAGAAAAAAGCACTGATTATATGTAAACTCCTCTAAAATGCCCTTCATATGAACAAAAGTGTTAAAAGTAAATATATTTTTCATCATTGCTTCAGGACTAAGCCATACAAAATAGATTGTCAACGAAGAAAGCAAAATAGGTAAATCAGTTTCCCAAGAGACTTTCAGTAAACGAACTGTCTGTTTGGCATTTTGCATTGATCACTTAGCCACAATAATTAACAATCCTCTTATTTATATTATATGGAAAACTGAAGCTCAGAATTACACTATAGCTTATTTTCTCCTAATATTTATCTTCAGTCATTATAAAATGCCTTTGTGTTGTTTTCTAATAAAGTCAGACATGCCAATTTCACTAAGTTAATTGATTACACTAGCTTTAAGATGTAGATTATTTAAGGGATCAAAGTATTCATGTGCTGCCCTTAGATATAAAGTCAAAATAAGGAAAAGAACTAGCTAAATCTTTCCTTTACCCCAAGACCATACCTTGGTCCTCCTGTGGCTATCACATTTGAGCTTGCTCTCGAAGATGGACACCAAGAGGGCATATGAGATAAGCCTGGGGTTAAAGTACCTAGTGCGATGTCCTTCCAAAGGGTGCATTTTGCAGACACTGCTCTCTGATGTTTCTATTGCCAAAGAGAATTCCAACATTTCTATCTCACTCGCTCACCCCAGAGAATATCTTGCTAGATAACAATGGGTAAAGTAAGTGCTCTAATTTCAGATAGTACAACATCCTGCATTAGCAGGCTCTCCCAAGTGGCACAATAGGAAAGGCCCCTTTAAAATGATTTACATGAGGGACGCCTGGGTGGCTCTGTTCGTTAAGCAACTGCCTTCGGCTCAGGTCATGATCCTGGAGACCGGGGATCGAGTCCCACATCGGGCTCCCTGCTCGGCAGGAAGCCTGCTTCTCCCTCTCTCACTCCCCCTGCTTGTGTTCCCTCTCTCGCTGTATTTCTCGCTGTCAAATAAATAAAATATTT